>PVKM010016436.1:0-26830 GCA_004027735.1 Carollia perspicillata
TTCCACAGCTGCTGGTGCTTAGGTAGAAAGAAAGGGATGCAGAAACTGGCACAAGCAACCTGGCATCTATGTAGCAAGGACAGGTTATTAATGCTGGGAATGAGCTTGTCTACAAAGGGAGTAAATTATAAAGACATGTATAGTACCTTAAAATTAAAAAAAATAATAATGACTAAGAAGACCCTGCCCAACAATGTTATTAAGACTCAATTTCACCCATTTGGAAGCTTTTAAAACTCTCAATTTCCACTATATACATTAATTTGGTTCCTGAAATGTATTCCTAAATTATTATGATCACCTTCTTGTGGTTCATACCTGGCTTCTACATTGCACCATGACTTGTTATTTCATGATCTTGGAATTAATCATGATGATCTCCTAAGCCCTCTTTGCCTCTTCTCTTGTGAACAGACTGTTTGGAATACACTCTTGCCATTTTCCATTTGACTAACTTCCACCTGTTCATTGTTGCCATTCTTCTAGAAAACCTGTTTAGGTTTGCCCATGTATGACTGTAAGGGCCCTTCTTGAATCCCATTGTCAGCCTTTTCTTGAATATTTCCACATTGGCATTCATCAGCTCTCTTTCAAGCCCTTATTATATAAAATGTTGAAGGGAGTTAACTAAGAAAAAGAAGATAAAAAGTATGAACAGCAAAATGACAGCAAACTCACAATCATTAACAACCACACCTAAAACAAAAACAAAAGCAAATTAAGCAAACAACTAGAACAAGAACAGAAACACAGAAAGGGAGATCACATGGAGGGTTAGCAACAAGGGAGTGGAAAGGGGAGAGAGGGGGGAAAGTACAGAGAATAAGTAGCATAGATGGTGGGTAGAAAATAGACAGGTGGAGGGTAAGAATAGTATAGGAAATGTAGAAACCAAAGAACTTACATATACAACCTATGGACATGAACTAAAGGTGGAGGGGGATGAGTGGGAGGGGGTGTGCAGGGTGGAGGGGAGTGAAGGGGAGAAAATGGGACAATTGTAATAGCATAATCAATAAAATATATTTTAAAAAGAACTAGTGAAAATAACATAATTCACTTATTAATTTATTCATGGAAAATAGTAGTGTGGAAATAACTTTTCCAATTACTGTAGCATAGTACTGTAGGAAATGCACCCATAGGTTACTGCAGAATTCACAAAGATAAGAGCACATCTATAGACACACTGCCCTAGAAATATAATGGAGAGAGAGATGGCTGCCCTGAAGTCTCACTAAATTTGAATTCTGTGGGTGGATTCCCACATAGACATGCTATCCTATTATCCCTTAATTTTCAAGATTTAAAATGACTCATAAACTAGGCTTGCTCCATTTCCTCCACATACATCCAACTGAGAACTGACTAAATGCAAATAGTAGATTGGAAATATCAGTCATGTTTTAGACTACTGAGTTGACCTCCTTTTTATTGTCCAGGGATGCATAGGGGACATCCTTTAGAATTGCTGCTTGGAGACAAGTGACAATTGATTCTGATGGCCAAGGCTGCTCAAGGGAATACAGTAACTGTAAAAAGTCAGCCAATTTCTTAGTTCTTGTTCAGGGAAAGGAATAGCTTGCCTTCCAAAGGTTTCCTGAATCAGAGTACATTCTTGATTAACCCCCTCATGACATGCAAAGATATGAGCTATTGAGAAGAACTTGATGCTATGTATCAGGATTTTGGTAGCAAGCTAAATTCAGAGCATCAACAGAGGCCATTCCAGATGCAAAAGAAAATTTAAAAGGAAAGAAGCCTTATATGTATATATCCCCACATGGATGATTAGGACATTCATCTATATCCTTAGCAACTCGAGGCATGACAGATGCTCAGCAGCTATTTTTTTGAATAAATGTATGTATAGGAGACCATTCTGCATGGCATGGGCCCAGCCTCCCAGTGGAAAATGTTTACTGCAAAGTAACTTCCTAAAACCCCTGCTAAACCTTCCAAAGAGGAGTATAACCAGTTCAATCATTTTTGCCTTTTCATTTGCAAATATCCCTCTTCTGTGATGTGATTAGCAGCATTGGCTCCTTTGTTTTCTGTAAAAGGTAACCACCTAAAGCAACCTGTTCATACTTATTGAGGACCTTCTTGTAATGTGCCCAGAAAGACAATAAAAACCTGATTGAAGCAAGGGCCAAGGCTGTTGCTCCCCTTGAAAGAAAAAGCCATGCTGTTCCTTTTACTCCACCAGACTCAGTAGTCTATGTGAATGTCTCATTTCATCCATAATGACGTGGACACTGCTGGCTGGTGTCCACATCAGTGTGGATCTAAAAATGGCAAAGAAAGTAATTCAGAGTGTAATATCATCAGCCGAAAGGTTACCAATTTAGGAATGAAGCCTAATTTCAGAGAATTATGAAAAATAACACAATTCACTTATTAATTTGTTCAGGGAGAACAATAGTATGAAAATATTTTTTTAAATTACTGTAGCATGGTACTGCAGGAAATGCATACACAGCTCTGATACTACGTTGGTCATTCTCCTTTCCTTTTCAGACAATTGTCACCATCTTTAAAATGAGAGGGTTGTACTGTTACTGCAGTTTTTGGGTTCTGCCATCAAGTCAACTGGAATATGCATGGCCCTCTTTAAGACTGCTTTAGAGGCAAGCCCTGCCTCTGGGGAATCCTCCCATGTCTTTCTCATCCCTCACTTCTGTCCCAGGAGTGTTACCTTTGCCTTTCTCTCTCCTAAGCTCCAAGCACCTTCCTTCTGTCTCTCCAACTTGTTTCCTGAGCCTACGCAGCCCAGGTGGTTCACTTCTACTACCTCTGTAAACTCCTAAGAATTTTTCTCTTATTAAAAAAAAAGATTTCAATAAGCTCAATATTTCCTAAATTATGATGCAAATTTTTCTTGAGAAAGATGATGCCACTGAAACTCCTGAACATTTTAAACTTAGACTTGCTATCCACCTTGCCTGAAAGATATTATGGATTGGCCTCGAATTAGCATGGGCAGAGAGTGCAGAAGCTCTGCTCTCAATGACAGATGTGGTCCCACTGGCAGAGCATAAGTGGAAAGTTTCTCACCCAAGCCTATAATTTCTTGGGATTTGTCTTACAAAATCTTGCCCAATCCAGCCACAACCTCACCAGTCTAAGAACTATATTTTATTATATTTTTTTAGGCCAGCTCATCTTTCCATGCTCCCCAAAGTACTATTTATATGCTGGTTGCCGGATTTATTCTTGAGTTGTTTGTTCATCTGTCCTTGCACCCTGCCTTTCACTTTTCCTTCTTCCTTGTCAATCCAGAAAGGGACATGGATATGTCAAAGATTATGCAGAGTTATTGACTAAAGAAAATCAAAGGCCTGAACTGTTAACTCCCAGGCTTCCAACAACAAATACGTTTCTATCACCAAAATTGTTTCCCACTTTCATCCACCCCTGGGTGCTTTTTCCAATTTCCACATGACTCTATACTCTTCCACTCTGCCTCCTTCTCCCAGCAAACTCTCTAGTCCATACATCCTCTCAAGCGCTGATGTGTCTCTTTTCCCCAGCATCCCTACTGCAGTGGTAAGTCCTAGTCTTTCCCCTGCTTTCCTTGAAATTCTTTCACTCTTAGGAATTTTCTCCCCATTCTGTACCAGCCTGGAAATTCTGTGAAGGCAAGAATAAAGTAGGAATGCATTCAAACGCAAATAATAGAACACTAAATGCCTGTAGTGTAAATAAAGAGGTAGTCATTTTCTCAAATTTCATAAAGTCCACAGGTAAGTGGTTGCTGGAGCATTTTCTCTGTTCAGTGGTGCCTGGCTTCAGGGAATCTGATTCCTTCTATCTTTCTGTTTTACCATTTTAATGTGTTGAGTTTTATCATTTTGCTTGTGGTCCAATGGTACCAAGAGAACAATAAGAGCTCCAGACATAACATCTGCAAGGCTGGAGGAAGAATAGGACTAGTCTATCTCTCTCTCCTCAGAAGAACAGGTTGTGTTTTTTGTTTTTTTTTCCAGAACTGTTCCCAGAAAACTCTTGCCTGTTTCATGGTGACCATGATCTTTCCTACTTTGAAAAGAGGCTGGGAGATTAGGAAACAAAATTGGTCCCTTTGACTCTGATCATTGATAGGCTGTTGTTTTGAACTAGACACCTCACCACCGTTAGCACAACCAGAAATCTGTTAACACAGAAAGAAGGCAGAATGG
This sequence comes from Carollia perspicillata, assembly GCA_004027735.1. NCBI lineage: Eukaryota > Metazoa > Chordata > Mammalia > Chiroptera > Phyllostomidae > Carollia > Carollia perspicillata. The sequence continues at coordinate 4,182 of PVKM010016436.1, forward strand.
AGGGTTGAACAATCATATCCAAAATGACCTTTGCAGTTTGACCTGTCTCTGTTCTCCATTAAGTGTCCTTCCACTAACACCCTCCCAGATGTAAAAGGGCCCATCTGAGAGTGAATATCTTGCATAAAGTCTTTGGTGATTTCTTTAATGAGATGTTAAGTCCATTGTTTTTTTCTTGTATAATATTTGTGCTACTCTCCTCTCCATTTGTAAAATATATGAACACAAGTGCATAGTCTTACCTCTCCCATTAAATTTGTGATTTGGGATGAGTTACTTAACTTCACAAAACCTCCATTTCCTTCTGTCCAAATGGGAATGTTTGCAAACCTAGATCATAGGGTCATGGGGTTGTATGACTACAGAATATGTCAATGATACAAAGCACTTAGAATGGTATGTAACACACAGACAAACTCAGTGATTGCCAATCCTTGTACTATGATTAACACTATTCCTGTTAAACTCTCTGGACCTCATTTTCCCTATTGATAATGGGGAATTAAACAAGGTTATTTTTAAGGCTTCCTTCTACTGCTTTCACATATTATTCTTTAAAAATTTCTAGAGAGCATTTCACATAATCGAGTCTCAATAAATACTATGTGTGAAATTGAATTGGCTTGTCTAAATGAGAGACCAAATAATCGGTAGAACTGTATTGTGTATAAACTCTGACAGAATTGAATTGCAAACTTTAAATGGTTTCCTATTTCTTCTGCTTATGGGGTGTAAACGAATTCATAATCATTTGAGAGAGAAAAGAATTTTTAAAGGAAACAATCTGTGGTCCGACTCCTGAGGTTCTTCTTGCTGTTACAGATTACTAGCTACAACAGGCAGACAGAAAACTGACCAGTTTTCAGCTCCAAATTGAGGAGCGAATTGATTTTTGGGACTCGGAAATTCTTTCCATTACCTCAGAGGCTTGTATCCACTCAAGCCACTGACAGTGGGCTTTCTTGGTCAAAGGTGACATGTCATGAATGGAGTTGTTCTATCTGTGGCATGCCTCTTTATTTGCAACATTTACGATGATACTGTCCAAATTTTCCTATATGTTTGCTCCCCACAGAAATATGAATTAATTTTCTAATTGCAATGCCAACCAGCACTGTCAAACTCCATCTAGTTTTCACATGCAAATAAAATGCCCCTCAAAAGCTATATTCTTAAGCTCTTGAGGTTAAACCAATGTCTTCTCAGTATAGGCTGCACATACACTGTGGTGACCAGGTAATGTGAAAGATGTAACAGCAGGAAGTTGAGTCCACTGTGGGGGAGTGAGCATGGGCACCATCCATAAAGAGAAAGTTTACATTCGATAGGGCAGCAGATTGGGATAAGAATATGGTTACAGGTCAGAGGAGAATGTTGTGTGCTGAGTTACCACCATTGAAAAAGAGGCCAGCTGATATCCAAATACCAGGTGGTGTGTGTGCATGTATGTGAATCACTTCATTCCCTGTTGGAAGACAAACAAAACCTGTATCATCTTCTCACAATGATTCACTTTTGTCATTACACATTTGGTCTGAATCGAATACTTGAGTTGAAGTCATCTATGTACAATATATACATAAATGTTTAAGCCCGCTGCATGCTCTTATGGATCTGAAACAAATAAGATGACTATTTTTCCAGCAGGTACCACTCAAGCCCTCCAAGAGCAGAAGATCAAAACAGCATGTTTTCTTTCTCATCCTCTGTTTTCCAATTGTTCTTTTTTACACTTTAGCTTTATGAACATGTTCATCCCCATTACCATGTTAATAGCCAATTTCTCTCTTCTGTTGGGTTGAGTTCACTCGCTGATGGGCAGTTCTCTATAAGAGGGGGTGAATCTCTCAATCCCAGAATCACAGAACTCTGTGCTTCAGTTCTCCCCAGTGCACACTGGGTATGCCCTAACTCTGAGAATATAGACTGCCCCTCCACTAATCATGTCACCAAATGGAGTTTGCCCTAATTCATTTAATTGCTCAGCTGTAATTGAATCCTGAGTGGAAGGAAGCTGGATTTCTATCCAGAATTGTTTCCCTTTTTCTGCCCAGAAGGTGGTAAAGTCCTCATTTCTCCTCTCAGCAGGCCCAGGACAGTCTGCATATGGTATTGTCCTCCTGGCTCTGTGATGTTTTCCAGACTGGGAGGAATTATGGCATGGAGACTGTAGTCGTCATTACCCAGGAGTATTTCTCCAGGTGCTCTCTCTCGGCATCTTCATAAACCTTCTGATAAAGCACATGATCCATCCTAAGAGATCCCTATAAATGTCTGACTAAACTACACATGTGTGAATCCTACTTTTACCTGAACTGGCTACAACTGGTTTGAGAGTCCAAACAGATGTCCCACAAAATCTCCCATGGCCACCTGCAGAGGTATCACCTTGTGCAGTGGGCTCAAGTATGGTCCCCAGACTTACAGCAGCAGCATCACCTGAGAGTCTGTTAGAAATGCAAATTCAGAAGTTTCACCCAAAATTCACTGAATGAGATTATCTTAAGATAGAACCAGAAATAGGTATTTTAACAAGTTCTCCAGGTGAAGTAATGCATGATAAGCACTGACCTAACTCTTTTGTTAAAAGTTCAGATCCTGGGCCTGATCTACTACTTACTAAATAAGAATTTATTAGAGCCCTGGTTGGTGTAGCTCAGTGGATTGAGCGTGGGCCTGTGAACTAAAGAATCGCTGTTCAATTCCCAGTCAGGGCACATGCCTGGGTTGCAGGCCAGTTCCCAGAGGGGGATGCACTAGAGGCAACCATACATTGATATTTCTCTCCTTCTCTCCTTCCCTTCCCCTCTAAAGATAAATAAAAAAAACTAAAAAAAAGTAATGTTTTAAGAAAAAGAACTTATTAGAGGTAATACCTAGACAGGTAGATAAGTAGATTAGATAGTAGGTGGGTAGGTAGATGTTTGTGTGTGTGTATACAAATTTTTATTTCAAAATAATTTTAGATTTACAGATGTGTTGCAAAAATAGAATTCCCATATACTCCTCTCCTAGTTACCACAAGTGTAAATACCTTAAATAAGCAGTGTACATTTATAAAAACTGAAAAATTAATAATGAAAAAGACCATTAACTGCAAAATTTATTCATATTTTACCAGTTTTATACAAACGTCCTCTTTTCTGTCCCAAGATTCAATTCAGGTTTTAGATTCTCAGTCTTTTATTTAATGATCTTGAGAGTTTTGAGGATCAAAAATCATGTATTTTATAGAATGTCCCTCAATTTGGATTTTTCTGATCTTTTCTCATGATTAAACGAGGATTATAGATTTGGGAGGAAATGAACACACATGGGGTGCCCTTATCTTCACATCATATGGGCTCATGAAATCAACATGACTTACCACTAGTGCTGTTAACTCCGTGATTCAGGTAAAGTAGTGTCTGCCAGGTCTCTCCACTGTTAAGTTACTTTTTTTTGTTTTACCACCTTCTTTTGAGGCAAGTCACTCTGTCCAGCCTACATCAAGGGGAGGGGAATTAATCCCCATCTTTTCAAAGGAAGAGTGTTAAAGAAGTTGCAGGCATATGTTAAAACCACCAGAGTAACTAGTAAATATTTGGGGGAAGATAAATATTCAGTGTTTTCTGACAATTTCCTATATTAATTTCAGCATTCATCAGTGGATCTTATGTGCAGCAATTATTATTATAATGTTCTAATGGCCTAATATGTTCTAATATGCCATTTTTCTCTTTCCTTCTACATTTACTATTTGAGATTTTTTTGTAAGTAACATTCATTCCTTCTCTCTTATTTGTCTAGTCATTTAGTTGTATTATTATGGGTTCATAGGTGTATGTTGCATTCTTTGAATAATCATTCAATACCATGGTTATTTAATTTGTTCATATTGTCTGAGCTTTGTTCATTGGGTGCTCTTTCAGGTGGTTCCTCTGTCCTTTGCAATACCTAATATATACATATAGTGTGTGTGTGTGTGTGTGTGTGTGTGTGTGTGTGTGTGTGTGTGTACTTCTTGCTTCCTGATGCTGAAGTCTCATCTTGTGTGTCAGGCCCTGCTCCAGCCTTAAATTAAATCATTTTTTCTAAAGGGATCTGGTTTTTTTTTTGTTTTGTTTTGGGTTGAAAAATGGTATTTCAAAACTGACATCCAGATCTAGGCACTAGGTGTGTTGGGTGCTATGAGGTACCATTCCTTCTAGACTTTCTCAGTGTATATGCTGGGATATGTCTGTACCTATACTAACTCTTGTATGCAAGAATTCTCTCTCTCTCTCTCCCTCTCTCTCATGAATTTACACTGATATTTCTGTCTCTAGAACTACATGGTTCATCCTAGCTTTATTCTTTTGCTTATGTATAATTCTTTCTCTAGCAGTGAAAAAACTTGGCTCTCATTATCTACAACTTATTTACTGTTTTGTTCAAGTATGGAAGGCAGATCCAGAAATACTAACTCATATCCCTGAGAAAAATTTACAAATCAAGAGCTATTTTATGCACACTGCTTTTTGTCATTAGTCTGGCTTAGAGTTTCAAGTCAAACATTGTTTTTTCAAGTTGTTTACATCAACTCCTTTATTACTCATCTCCTTCAGTGAAATTTCCTCATACATTTGTGATACAGTTAGATATTGACACAGTCTGCATTCCAATCTAGAATCCTGTAATATGCTGATTGATTTTTTAAATTTGCAAACAGAAAAGTTTAATTATTGTGGTGTATTCTTAAGTTCTTGATAACTATATAAAGTCATGTGTCTACCACCACAGTCTCATACAGAACATTTCCACAACCCAAACTTCCCTTGTGTGGTCCCCTTTAGTCAGGCCCTCCTTTCTCTCCCAACCCCTGACATCCATTGATCTACTTTCTACACCTATGTTTTTGTTTCTGGGGTTTTTGCTAGAATGTCATATAAATAAAATAGTAAAATACACAGTCTTTTTTATTGGATTTCTTGCATTTGTCAAAGTGAATTTAGTATTTACTCATGTTCTTCCACAAATCAGTCATTCCTTCTGTTACTGATGAGTATTCTATTGTATAGATGTGGCATAGTTTGTTTATCTATTCACCTCTTGACAGATGACTTAGCTGTTTCCAGTTTTCGTGATTATGAATAAAATTGCTATAAACACTTGTGTTTGTGAACATAAATTTTCAATGCACTTGGATAAATACCTAGAACTGGAGCTTCTGCTTGGTATGTTAATTCTATATTTAACATTTTTTGAATGTCAAAGTGTTTTCCAAGGTGGCTGTGCATTCCCATCAACAATGAACAAGCATTTCTATTTGTCTGCATCTTCCCCAGCATTTGGTACTGTTAGCTTTGGAAAAATCAAAACACTATTTAACAGGTATATAATGATATATCATTGTATTTTAATTAGCATTTCCCTATTGACTGATATTGAGCATCTTTTGATATGCTTACTTCATTAGCTATATAATCCACCCCCCATTCTCTGGCTTCTGTTTTTATTTCCTTAATACTATTTTTTATAGAACAGAAGTTTTAGATTTTTATAAAATCCAATTTATCAATTTTTTATTTATGGATTGTTCTTTTGTTGTCATAGCCAAAATCTCATTGCCAAACCTAAAATTATACAGATTTTCCACTTTCTTCTAAAAGTTTTCTAGTTTCAAACTGTACAACTAGGTCTATCATCTATTTGGAGTTCATTTTTGGATAAGGTATGAGAAATAATGTCAAGTCATTATTTTTGTTTATGGATATCCAATTGTTTCAGCATCCTTTATGGGAAAGACTACCCTCTCTCTACTGATTTCCTGTGCACCTTTGCCAACAATCAGTTGGCTCCATTTATGTTGGTCTATTTCTGAACCATTTTTCTGTTCCATTGATCTATAAGTATCCATCATTTTACCAATCCCATACTGTCTTGATTATGGTAACTTGATAGTAAATTTTATCTTGGTTGAGTTCTCCAGTTTTGTTCTTCTTTTTCAGAGTTCTTTAGATTAATCTGGTTTCTTCTGCTTTTCTGTAAAAATATTAGAATTAGCTGTTGACATATTTTTTTAAAAGCTTGAGATTTTGATTGTGATTGTGTTGGATCTATAGGTAAAATTGGACAGAACTTATTTAAATTATTTTTTAGAACTTTGTTTCATCATGATTTAGAGTTTTCAACGTATAGGTCCTAGACATATTTTGTTAGACTTGTAAATAAGCACTGTGTTTTGGGTGACATTGTCATTGACATTGCTTTTAGTATATAGGCATAGGATCGACTTCTGTATTTTGATACCCCACAGCCTTTCTTAACTCACTTTTTAGTTCCAAGAAATTTGGGGCAGTTTCTTAGGGGGGATTTCTACAAGGACAATCCTGTTATTTGCAAGTAGGGACACTTATATTTTTTTTATTTTGAAATCTGTATGCTTTTTCTTCTTTTTCTTTCATTTTCCCCCAAATCCCCTGACAAGAATGTCCAGTTGAATGTTATAGGAGTGGTAAAAAAAAAGGAAAATTTTGATTTGCAGTTTCTCACTATTATGATGTTTATTGTAATATGTTTATAGATGCCTATTATTAGGCCAAGAAATTTCTCCTCTAATCCAGTTTTACAGTTTTTATCATAACATATATAGAATTTTGCTAAGTGCTTTTTCTGCATGTATTGAGGTGATCATGTATTTTTAAAATTTATTCTGATAATATGCAAATTATGATTGATTTTTGAATAATGAATCAGCCTTATATTCTTTTGATGAAATCCACTTGTTTATGATGCATTACCCTTTTTCATATATTGCTGTATTTGTTTTGGAGATTTGGGGGGTATTTTTGAAAGTGTGCTCATGAATAATATATCTTTGTATATTTTTATGATATCTATCTGACTTGGGTATTAGGGTAATACCCAGACCTTATGAAATGAATTATTTTCTCTCATTTTCTATTCTGGAAGTGATAGTGGCAATTATATTTTATTTATTATTTGGTAGAATTCATCATTGAAAACATTGAGCCTGGATATTTTATTTATGAAAGTTTTTTTAACTGAGAATTTGGTAGTTTAATATATATAAAACTGTTTGGGTTATCTATTCTTCATTCATTTTTGGTAGTTGGTATCTTTCAAGGAATTCTTCCACTTTGTTTAAGTTGTTGAATTTATTAGTGTAAAGTTATTTATAGTATTTTTCTCTTATTTATTGAAACAGATGCTTAAGTTGTTTACTAAATGGCTTCATATTTCACTGTCTTGAAATTCGTGATGTGAATTAATATTATCACAGCTCTGAGAAATTTGGAGTAAACTAATTTGTTAATACCCTTATCTTCTAGCATAAAATAAGTGATACTATCTTATGAGATTTTAAAGATGAAATAAAAACACATATAAAACAATTGTGGCTTGAGTATAATATAGTACATGGTAGATAAAAACTTGTGACTATGATTTATGATTTATAATAGTTGTTAGTGGTGTTTTTGTCATTCTTTTATTTGATTTATATCATTAGCTCTAAGCTTTCTAAGTTGGGGTGAGTATGAAGGAAACATAATAAAATCCTGGAATGAAAACTCTAGAAGTCACAGAGATAAATATAAGTTTTACCTGTTCCTTTTATTATTATTATAGTTTATTTATTGTTGCTTTATTATTGTGTATTGCATTCATTTTAAAGACTTCCCACCCACTTCATCAATCTCAACCTACCTCCAGAATTAATGATTGATGTCCATGGGAATAATGAGCCATTTACAAGTGCATTACAAAGAGAATGAGTCTGTGCCACTCCACAGGAGGTGCACCAAGTATGAGCAATAACTCTGGACTCAGCATAATGTCTTAAGCCTTCCATATTCAGCAATATCCCCAAGAAAGTGCTGTGCACTCAGAATTCAAAATACCCTCCTCCCCAGTTTCTCTCCCCGGTTTCTTTAGTATCTTTTAAAAAACTTCATTGACACTTTGCTTTCCTTTCTTAAACAGGTGGGCTCTGCATTGCTCAGTCAGTGAGAATACCCCAGGAGCGCAAAGACAGGACCATTGACTTTGACAGAATTATCAAACAGCTCCTGGACACCCCCAACTCCAGGGCCGTCGTGATTTTTGCCAATGATGAGGATATAAAGTAAGGATGACTGCTGAAATTTGTTAATATGCATGTTGCTCCTTTGAGAAACAGAAAGATCAGGATACCAGCAGAGAAAGGGGGAAAGAGAGAGCGAATAATCAAATCTATAATCACATGGTGGCAAAGGGCGCATGGGTTTTTCTACCCCACGCGAGTGATTGTAGTGAGCCATAGAACCTGCAGTATGCTGCCGTCCTCTCCTGGATTTCCTACCTATAAGCAAAGTAATGTATTCAGTTACTTACAAAAAGAGAAAACCACTAGCCTTTTATAGTTTCTTTTATTAAAAATATATCCAAATGTAACAGACTTTTATCCAGAGATGGTTCTCCTTAATGTAAATGAAAAAATGTCATAATTCTGGCTGAGTCTCTACAGCTTTAGATTCGATATGTTCGAAAACCATGCAAGTTATAGCTCTACATCCTCAATCTACTTTTTCCTCTCCCTTTCCTTATCTTGATACTTCTTAGAATAAAGAATCTGATTACAGCCTTGGCTGATGTGGCTCAGTTGGCTGGAGCATTGTCCCATAAAGCAAAAGGCTATGGGTTTGATCCCCTGACAGGGCACATACCTAGGTGGTGGGTTCTCTGTGAGAAGCAACCGGTGGATGTTTCTCTCTCACATCAATGTCTCCCTCCTGCTCTCTCTCCCCTTTTCAATAAGCATGATGTCCTCATGTGAGGATAAAACTTTTTTTATTGTAAACTTGTTTCTTTTTGCTCATTTGCTACTTGCTTGGCCAAGCTACATAGAGCTAATCACAAAAATGTTTCTAGATCCCTGGCTGGTGTAGCTCAGTGGATTCAGTGCGGGCCTGCAAACCAGAGGATCACAGTTCAATTCCCAGTCAGGGCACATTCCTGGGTTGCAGGGCAGTTCCCAGCAGGGGACACACCAGAGGCAACCATACATTGATATTTCTCTTCCTCTCTCATTCCCTTCCCCTCTAAAGATAAATAAATAAAATCTTTAAAAACAAATGTTTCTAGAACATGAATAGTCCCAGCTTTCTTTTCTGACCACTGCCATTCTTATCCAGAATTCTGTTTCTTCCTTCCTTCTTTTCTTCCCTCCGTCCTTCCTTCCTATTTTATTTTAAAGTTAACAGTAATTATATCTGATAAAAACTCAAAATATATAAAAAGATTTGGGTGAAAGAAAAATTCCATTCATTCTGTTCCCTAGCTGACTTCTTTTCAGATGAATTGTCTAGTTACCAGTTTCTTTCATATTCCTCTAAAACAGTCTATAACTTCACACAGACTGCTACATACCATGTGTACATCTTCATTTGGTCCCTGCTACCCTTTATTTACCATTTTATTTTGGTGTCTCTGAATGTCAGTACCTATACGTCTATTATGTGTTAGTAGCCACCCAGAATTTAATTTTATGTCTGTACTATGATTTCTCTAACTGCTTCCTTTTGATTGACATTTAAGTTTGATTACAGATATTTGCAATTTTAAATAATACTGCAGTCAACTTCCTTTTTTCACAAATCTGTGTGCACAAATATACAGATATATGATGATGTAACATATATATGTGTGAATATATAACATAAATATAATACAAATGTATAATATACCAATATGTTATTTTATATGCATATATTATATGTACTTAATAAATTCCTAGTAAGGAAGTTTCCAGGACAAAGACATGTTCCTTCTTTAAAAAATATGAATATTCTCTTATAAAGAGGTTATATAGGTTATACTTATATTGATATGAAAGAGCTGTGTTGGTTTTACTCAATATTTGTCTTATAATTTAATATACTATATCATTGGATTTGAAGCTTACTCTCTTTTATGAAGGGTAAAGTGTCAAGGCCCAGCCCATTATTCTGTCCTGCTTAGATTATTGCATTATCATCATGGCCAGCCTCCCAGTCTGTGTCTCCCCTCCACGTGTACCCTTCATGCCGCCTCTGAATCCATCCGTCTTGCCAGCGCTAAGCTCTGATCATGGTTGGCAGGGCTGTTTCATGGACAGAGAATTACACCTGAAGTTGGGATACCTGATGTTTTTATGCTGTTTACATGAGCACTGTCTCACTTTCACAAGTGTCTTGACCCCTGTCATGATTCCCAACTTCTTGAGGCCTCAGCTGTCCCATCAACACAATGAAGATGCTTTTGAGCTGTTTTTATGGAGATCCTGCCTCATCCCGCTCCTGTCTTATTTTAGTCCACGCTCCGCCACCTTCTGTACACTGCAGGCGTGGGAGCCATTTGTGTTTCCTCCCACCTAGATCTCTGGACATTATCGTCCACCCACCTGGAACACTATTTTTTTCCTCACTTCATCAACCCAATGCCATCTTTACTATTGCTTTCTGACCAATGTTGACTTCTCTGAATAATGGAGCTTTGGTGAATTCTTCATAGTTTATGTCACTGATGTCATTTTACATCCTTTGATTGTTTATTTAGTGTTTATGTTCTCCACTGGACTATAAGCATCATTAGCCCCCCTCCCCCCGCCCCCGGGTTAGTGGGAGAGGGGAGAGGAACAAACTGTCAGTTTGTTCTTTATTTCCAAGTCTCTGGTTCTATTTTGTTCTTTTGTTTGCTTTGTTGATTAGGTTCCACTTACAGGTGAGATCATATGGTATTTGTCTTTCACTGTCTGGCTTTTTACACTTAGCATAGTGCTCTCCAGATCTATCCATGAAGTCACAGAAGGGAGGAGTTCCTGCTTTCTTTCTGCTTCATAGTATTCCATTGCATAAATGTACCACAGTTTTTGATCCGCTCAGTTATTGATGGGCACTAGGCTGTTTCCAGCGCTTGGCTATTGTAAATAATGCTGCTATGCACATTGTGATGCATAGGTTCTTTTGAATTGGTGATTCGCAATTCTTAGTGTATAGTCCCAGCAGTTGAATCGCTGAATCAAAAAGCAGTTCCATCTTTAATTTTTGAGGTATCTCCATACTGTTTTCCACAGTGTCTGCACCAGTCTGCATTCCCACCAACAGTGTACTAGGGTTCCCTTTTCTCCACATCCTTGTTAGCATTTGTTGTCTGTTGGTTATGATGGCCATTCTGACTGGTGTAAGATGGTATTTCATTGTGGTTTTAATTAGTGTCTCTCTAATGGCTAGTGATGCTGAACATTTTTCATGTTTCTATGGGCCCTCTGTATGTATTCCTTGGAGAAATGTCCGTTCAGATCCTTTGCCCATTTTTTAATTGGATTTCTTGTTTTCCTGGAGTGGAGTTACATGAGTTCTTTATATATTTTGGAGATCAAACCCCTGTCCAAGGTATCATTGGCAAATACATTTCTCCATACAGCTGTTTCCCTTTCCATTTTGTTGCTGTTTTCTTTAGCTGAGCAGAAGATTTTAGTCTGATGAAGTCCCTTTTGTTTACTCTTTCCTTTATACCCCTTGCCCTAGGGAATATATCTGAAAATATTGCTGCATGGGATGTCTGAAATTTTCCTGCCTATGTTTCCCTTTAGGATTTTTATGGTGTCATGCCTTATATTTAAGTCCTTTATCCATCTTGAGATTATTTTGGTGTTTGGTGTAAGTTGGTGGTCTACTTTCTTTTTTCTGCATAATTTTGTCCAGATCTCCCAATACCACTTATTGAAGAGGTGATTTTCACTCCATTTCATGTTCCTGCTCCCGTATCAACTAGCCATATTGACACGGGTCTGTTTCTGGGCTCTCTATTCTGTTCCATTGGTCTATGTGTCTGTTTTTATGCCAACTCTACTGACATGCTTCTTAATCATCTCACAAATCCTTTTTATACCTATTTCACACATTTGTAAAATATATAATGCATTGATAAAGTATGGCTTCATGTTTATTTTTAAATACATTATACACGGCACACAAAGTTTTACTGCAAATAGCAATGGTAATGAGTTGGTTTTAATACTCTTGATTTTTAGGTAGTGTGAGGTGTAATTTGTGATGTAAAAATGTATAAAAGCCTCTCAATAACTGTGCTCATTCTTTTTGTGTTGGAGCTTATTTGTGTGTTTTGAATTTATACAGTGATTCATAGTACTGATAGCAATAATAGCTCAAACACAATAATAGAATTCAATATATGTACATTTCTTCCAAAGCATAATCTTAAATACATTGATATCTGAAGAGTATTAATGACCTACAATGTTATGTTACTTCTGTTTTCAGGAAATTTATATGGTAGATGGAAATGTTTGAGACTTCTTAGAACATTAATTTCAAATACATTGTCAGAGAATTGCAGTGAGAAGACATTAGCATCTAGATTTTGAAACTAATATAGATGCTAAATCAGTCATGGGTATTAATAATTTGGATTTTAGACAAGAGTGAATTATTTTCTGGGACACTTTATTCTGATTATAAAAATAATACATGGCTACTTTAAATCCATTGGAAACTGTGGAGAAGTTTTTGCTGTTGCTCTTTAATGCAAGGACTCTTAAATTTACTGTGCCTTCTGATTATCTAGAAACATTGAAGGTCCGAGAGAAAAATCACAAACTAGGGTTTTAGGGAATCCCTATAAAACATGCAATCCTAACACTCAGAGATAACCACAAATAAAATTCGAGTTTAATGTTTGTAATCATTTCTTTTTAAACATACATAAGTTTTCCCCAACAGCACCTTGATCACATTAAAATTTTTATTTTACATTTTGTAATTCACATTTCACTTTAAAAAACAAGCATTTTTAAATGATTTAATCTTATTTATCTCAATAAATAACCCCACAGGTTTACATAAATTTGTACAGTGAATGAACACTTTTGGTATTCATGTCAGTTTCATCTTTCTTTTCTTGTTCCACTTGGTTTCTCACCATCTTTTCATCATCTTCAGAATTCATCAGCACCTCCTCAATGAATGGCTATTGCTAATGACATATTCTTCCGATGTATCTATATCTATTCATTTAAGCTAAAAAAAATTCACATTTCTCTCACCTGCCCACCCTCTGCCTATGGTGTCCATATTTTTCTGTGGTCTCGTATGAATGACACTATACTTTTAACTGCATATATATCCAAATGCAGGGAATTTTCAGCCAGCTTTTATTATATAATAATTTAACAATCTTTTGCAATTATTTAAGTTAAATTTTCTTTGATAAAAATACCTTGTAGAAATCGCACTAAGTATATTCTTAACTGCCCCCCATCCATTTTTCGGATGTGCTGTTGTTTAACCAGTTCCCTGCGCTCTGCATTCAGGTTGACCCCCGCAATGAGCATACAGTTTTGGCAGCACATTTGCTTGTTTCCTTTGGGTAGATCAATACAAGCTGTACCTCTAGGTCAATTATAAATCATTGATTGTATTTTATTTTTATTAAAATAATAAATTCATATTTTTGAAAATATGACTAAAGCAATGTTGGTTCAAAACATTGCTCTCTTGTCCTATTCCTCTAAACTCTTTGAACTTGTTCTCTTTGAGCAACAATTTCAATTCTTTAAGCTATTTCTTTAAGTCTTTCTGTATTATGTACCTATACTATAATTTTTGAATTATTAATTTTAAATATTATTTATTAATTACTTTAATAAATGTTACTTTAATAATTACTTTAATAATGTTAGGTAGAACTTGGCTTAATTTGTTTTCTTATCATCCCAACATCACTCTATCAGATTTTCATTTAATATAAATCAGTGTTTACATTATTGTTCATATATAAGGTAATCTGTGACTATCATTATTTTTCTTGAGTACTTCCCTCCTGAAATCTCCATCTTTCTTTATCTTTATGTTTTTGTTTTTTACAATTTTTACTCATAGTTTATTTCCTTATTTTACTGGAACCCTCCTCCAATAACTTTCTAATAAAGGGTAAATTGAAGGAAAAGTTTTTGCTTTTTATGCCTGAAAATGTTCTTATTCTGCCTCCACACTTAGTAGTTGGGAACTTAAGGTCTGGATTCATATTTATTTTGAAATACATTGTACCTGATACATAAATTGTACAGGAAATAGCTATGGTGACTAATGAGTTACAGAACTAGAAACTTACAGGGAGCTTAAAGTTCCAATTTTAGATGGAAAAATCTGTAATATCCACTGACCATGTTAATTCTACTTGTATTGGAATTCCTTATGTGTTGCATATTGAAATTATAGATTATCAAATAATTTTTTCTTCGAATTTCTGAGACATTGCTCCACCATTCTCACTTTTTTCCTCTGCTTCTTATTTCTGTGCATGACTCCTTATTTTCTCTTGAAAGTTTTTTAAATATATTTTATTGATTATGCTATCTCTTGAAAGTTTTTAAGATAGTCTCATTATTTTCAAAAATCTTAAATTTTATGACATGCTTGTGTTTTCTCAATATTATGCTGGATGAGCTTTTTTAATATGAAAATTTGTACTTTCAGTTTATTCAATTTTTATTTATTAAATCATTTCACTTTATTTTCTCTTCACATTGTTCTGGAAATGTTATTATTTGGATGTATGTCTTCTTGGATTCATTCTTTAAAACATTTATCTTTTTCTGTTTATGTTCTTCCCTTTTGTTTCAGTTTTGCTGTCCTGGAGAAATTTTCTTCTTTTTATCTTCTAGCACAATTTTAATTTTATATTTTTAATAACTAACCTATTTCTTTTTTTTTTCTGTTTTTAAATTTTTATTGTATTTTTCTATTACCATTTAACCCTCTGATATCCCTCCCCGCCTGCAATCATCATAGTGTTGTTTATGACTAACCTATTTCTTGGTTTCTATCTTGCTCTTGATCAGAAATATGATAACTCCCACTTAAATGCATTTTGGTGGAGAGGATTCATACATTTTCTCCATCCCACCCACACTGTTTTTCCCTTGTTAAATTTTTTTAATTACTTTTTTACATTGGAGGTTTTCCACAATTATGGGTGATTTCTAGCAGTTTGCATTCGGATAAGATACTAAAAAGTTCTATGCACATGTCAACTGGTAGGGCTCTCAGTGGACTGGTCAAGTTCCGTTAATGAATCTATGTCAGTATCAAGGATCTTTTTTTTCTGGAGTAATTCAGATATTTCCAGAAAAGCTGTTTTCTGTCTGGGGCAACGCACCATCAGTTCCCAGAATTCTGTAAATTTAATAGAGGGTCTTACCATTTTAATACTTAATGGTAACCTTAACTTCTTCCCCTCATCACCCTCAGGTTTAACTCATAGTTGTTCACCCACAACCTCCTGCTGTTGGGGTGTTCACAATATCAGAACCTGTTTCTTAAATATTTGTTAGAAAATTACTATTTCACATCCTGCATGGGAGAAGGAGAAGAAACACTATTTTTTGTTGTTTGTTTCTTGATTTGTTTGTTTGTTTTGCTATTCTATAAATAATCTTTCCACTACTTCTACTGAGTATAGCCATATACCTCTGTGGTACTTGGTAGCTCCAAGTTCTGAGAGGCAAGCAAATCACTTCTCCTTTGATATCACCCACCAATGTGATTTTAGTTGTAGCTTTCTCTGTTCTATAAATGCAGTTATCTCTTATCTATCCTATGTTCTTCCAAAAATATTGTTGTAATAACTTTTCCATGAATGAACAGTCTTTTCTTTTTAATTAAACTAGCTCTTTTACAATGGCAAGCACACCTTTGTATCATAACACAAGCAAAAGTTTTTGTGTGAAAGTTAAATTCTACAAATAAATGGTATAAATAATGATTAATATTCAAATACTGTATATATTTGAATATTAGTATTCAAATGCCTAGTTGCCCTTTATACACACATGAACACACATAATTTTACTCATAAACATTGGTTGTATGTTTTTTCAAGCTTAATCTGAAGTTCTGTACATTGTAATTAATAATTTAAAACCGTTCATTTAGACTGACATGTTGCTTTCTCATTCACCAGCAGTGAATGACAGTGCTCATTTCTCCAGTCCTATGTCAAGGATAAAACAAACATTTTGGCCAATGCAAGGAGTGAATTTGATATCTTGTTCTAATTCATATGTTTCTCCTTTCTAATGTATGTGAATGACCAGTTTATTGGTCATTCATAGTTCTCCTTTTATCTGTTGCCTTTTAATACTCTTTGTCTATTTTCCTCAAGCTGCTTTGGTGATTTTCCTTATTGGTTTACAAAATCTCTTTATGTATTAAGGATATAAGTCCTTTTGGCTTACATTTTTGGTCTTAATTATTTATTCTTTGAGAAATAGTAGCTTGCTTTTCCACACATTCAACAGCTGTTCTTTGTCATAACATAATTTTTCATGTTCCTTTCTGCAGGCAGATCCTTGCAGCAGCCAAAAGAGCCGACCAAGTGGGTCATTTTCTTTGGGTGGGCTCAGACAGCTGGGGATCCAAAGTAAACCCACTATACCAGCATGAAGATATTGCAGAAGGAGCCATCACCATTCAGCCCAAGCGAGCAACCATAGAAGGTAGGGGTTTTGTTAGTTTATGATATGCTAAGAAAGTGGCTGGTGCTGTGTAGGGTGTTTAAAGCATGTGTCTCTTTGAGGATTTGACATCGTCACAATTTATGCTCTCCTTTAATTTGAAAAGAAAAATTATTTCTAAAAGAAGACACTGCAAAGAAAAGGAACTCCTCTGCTGATATCCTGCTTTGTGCTTCTTTTCTGACGGGCCAGGTCTCCAAACATTCCCTAAAACATGTTTTGCACATTAAAAGCCACTCTAGTCTCTCACTGAAAAAGAGATCAAATATTTGCATTTCTTTCTATTCTGTTTCTGCTCCAATCTAATTAATTATTCTCCCCAGAAGTCTGCATGCTCTGTGAACACCTTTTAAAACAAGCTGGGTTGTGGCTCTGTCACTGTTGCTTTTCTGTGTTATCCAGGGAAATAAAGATCCCCCAAGTCCCTCATGTGTTCACTGGGGAGTTTTGAACTAATTTCATTTCCTAGTATGTGCCTGGAGAAGATTGCCTATTTTACACCCTAGACCAATACATTTGTAGACAGGCACAAGAATATAAGATGTTTTAACTCTCTTCAGTCCTTTTTGTTCAAATAACTCGAATATCTATGGTATACCTTCTTCTTTGCTAAACTAGTAAAACAAGATGAGGACAACAATACTTACCCTCAAAGCTTACAGACCTGAATGTAGGTGTCAGAAAATAGTCATGATTATGTAGCATGTGCAATACCCTAGCACAATACAAAATAGATGCCCAAGGCACAAAGCAGATACTGGAGAAGTTTCTCTAAGGTGGTGATATTGTGATTGGGGAAGACTCCTGAGAGGAGGTGAAACATAAAGGGGTGCCTTAGAACTCATCAAAAAGACCATGAGAAGAAGCCCCAGAAGAAGTTTCGAACATAGGAGGTAAGATCAGGGGAGTGAAGAAGCAGGGTACATTGGGTAAATGTAAATACTTCATTCTGCAGCATGGTCTTGCAATGACAGTCATCCTAAAATTCTTCCAGTTATTTAAAAAATGTTCCCCTTTACAGGGTATTGGGAAAACCCTTCCCTCTCCTAGCATATCACATGATACACTATTTGGCTGACTGGCTCCTTTCTATCCTTTGGGTGTCAGCTTAGATACTAATTTTCCTTGCAAGACATCTGTGACCATTCCACCCAGCCAAATCTGAGAAAGGAGCTTTCTATTTCTTCCATCGTATCCTACATATTCACTACCCTTGTAGTGCCTCTATAATTGTCTCTCTCCGGAAATGTATCTGTTATGAATCATGGTACTCTTAGCACCTAGATCTTGGCCTACATATAGTAGTAGATTTTTCAGTAGTTGGATGCCTGGTTGGATGAAAGAATCACAGACTACATAAAAACCTGGCATGAAACCTGGTGGAGAAGTTGGCCAGAGTTGTATTGTGAAGAATCTTGGAAACTACACTATGAAATTTGTACTTTATTCTGAAATCCTGAAGAGCATCTGTGGATATAAGTGGGGTGTGATCAGAGTGGGTAAGAAAACTCACTCAGGTGTCTCTGTGGGGGAATGACACGTAAGAGTTGGGTGAGACTCTAAGGAAAGCAACAGATTAAATCATCTCTACTGCGGTCCTCTCCCCCTAAGCTACAGATGCCACACAGACACAAATGTCCATACTCCATGATTACTAGCCCCAGTTTCAAGATAGTTTAGGAAATTAGTATCTCAAACGTTTTATAAATTCTTGAAACAAAATATATTTTGCATGTATATTTAGGGATACACAGAGTTATTCAATTAGATACAAAACCACATCCTGAATCTTCCAAAAAAAATGTGGTCTCAACCATTAAAGTGCAAGAGAAATGTTGTTATCTATGAAAATATTATTGAAATATGTTGAAGTAGCAAATCTTCATGCAAAACTTTCCACTCCTACCCAGATAAAGTAGTGATGATTTTCATTTGTTTAGAAGTGTTGTGACTTCTATCTAGCCATATTTTCTTCTGCACTGCTACAAAGTACAGCCAAGATTTGTTCACTAACTTAAAAGAATAAATGTCAAGATTGTGCCCATGCATTTACAGTGTCATATCCTAAGGAAGTGAAAAAAGAAATGCACCAATTGCACCAAGGTTTCTGAACAAAGCAATGAAATATCCCAAATGAAACTGTAAGTGCAGTACATTGTAATATAGGCAAATAAGCTCTTTTTTCCTGCCTATTTGTTTCCTTAACTTTTTTGAGGATGTTTCATATTGAACTCTAATGATTGGAGTATCATCCAAATACTCATAATATTGCTACATCCCTTTATCTTTGTGTTATATAATGCTATACCTTCATATGTAAATAGGAAAAAGTCAATCAATAACAAACATTTTTTCTTTAGATCCATATTTTGAAGATGTTCTGCAAACATCTGAATTGTTGAGTATTTATCTTCTGTATCTGCATGAATAATTAACAATAAATTATCTTAGGCCAAAGTGCTAGCAACTACATTGCCTCTGTGAGAGTACTGTCCATCTTCTTTTATCTTCTGTCTGTGTTTATTCTTTATTTACAGGTAAAAGGGCTTCTGTGTTTGCTATCCAAGGGTGTCATTTATTTCCTTTTCAATTTGACGATGATAGGAACTGTGCCCAGACAGTTCACCATGGCCCCTCTGGCTGCCTGGTGCTCATGGGAGATCTGAGAATATCTCCAGAACTTGGCAGCACTCCTGCAGCTTCTGAGCCAAAACAATTCTGTAATTTTTAGTGTCCCTGAATTGTTTGCTGAGCCAAGAGATCACTGGCATATTCCTCTCTTCTGTTGCCCCATTAACTAGGACTCTGTCATCCTCTCCAGCCTCCAGCAAGCCCACAGAGAAAAAAAAAAAAGTGCCCAAGTCACCCTCTACTCTGTTCTCCAAGGTGCTTGGCTCTCTGAAAGTAGGCTGTCCTAGACATCCTCTGATGACAGCTAGTGAGGATCGTGGGCCAGCATCTTTTCATCTGTGCCATGATCACTAACATTAGGGAGCTGGTGTAATGAAGGGTGGATTTTCAGGGCTAACTGTAATGGCTCTGATGACTGGTAGATGATTTTCAAATGGGTGTGTGGAACAACTTGTTTTCTGAACTAAGTCTGCAATATATGTTAGGAAACACAAAAAGTGCTCCGGACCCAGCATACAAATGTTAGTTATTTCATGCTTTTTTACTCACGATTGCTGGGAACGCTTGATTTATTTTTCCTAAAATCATCAAGATCAAAGCTATGAAGAACTGAACCAAAATATTTATGTCTCCTATTTGGATATGCTCTACTTTAGCCTGCCTTGATTCCCTGGAATGCCCCAGGCATCACAGGGTTTTGTTAGGTGAATGGGAGAAAAACATCAAGAAAGGATAGATTGCTTTGAACCAAGATGCTAATTCTAGGTGATGCATATGCCTTTTAGACCTGTGGCATTGTTCAGTAAGGGCGCTGTTAGAAGAGTGCATACTCAATGTCATGACAGTTTCTTTCATTCAGTTTTTCATAAATGCTTATAAACTCTAGCAAGGTGTTAAGCACTGAGTTAAGCACAAAGTTAAGCACTGAGATATGTAGCAGGTGACAATCTAGATCAGGTTCCTGCTCTCATGAAGTTGCTGTCTTAATGTACAGGTGGCAGGTGATAAAAAATATAAATAGGAAAATACCATATTAGCATAATTACTCTAAAATACATTCCCTTAAAGACCAGCTTATAAGTTGCAGAGATGCACAGGAAGAAGAGGAGAGACCAGGCAGCCTGGATCTGATGCAGGTCAAAGTAAAGTCAGAGAGGATGTGGACACAGGTTACTAGCTCAAGCCTCTGCAGGCTGCTCTAGATTCCCAGCACATGTTCCTATCAGATCCCTACATTGCCTGAACCTGCTAAGATTTCTCATTTCCCTATTTCTTATTGATCTGGAAAATAAATTATTTCTTCAAGACAGATAAAATCGTTCATCTTTTTAAAAGACTTGCTGCTTTTCCCCGAGTTAGTCTACTCAGCAAAATCAAACTCGTTGCTTCCCCAATTCAGACTGTGTCACATGCCCCCTCTACAGCAAATGTCAATCACACTCACGTTTGCACGTAGCACTTACAGCTAGATTCTGAACCTTGAGGGCAGTGCCTAGAGCCTGTGGGTTCCCTGTGATTGTCTATCTCTATTCCCATACCTTCAGCAATTATTATAGGACTTAGCACATAGTAAGTTTTTAAAGTGCTAAAGTTATCTTTTCTTGTCTATTATATCTGCATTTATCTATACTACCTAAATATGCAAAGCACTGCATGTTTGTATGAATGTGAAGTTTTCTTAGGATGGGGAAATATTCATCCAAAATGGTGTGTCTCTTTGTCTTTTTTCCTAAGACATTTAGTAGAAAGATGCACTTAACTCTCCAACTCTGGATCTCATCAGAAATTTCAAATGTGGGTTTGTGCACTTTTTTCCTTTCCTTCCCTTGGAAGTAAGTACCTCTTGCCTTCTTTGTTCGCCTTGACTTTCTTTTTGATTTTAGAGGGACTTCTTGTAGCAGATTGGCACAATGGCTCAATTAGATGATTTTACTTAGTTCTGAATTCCCAGGAATTAGAAAGTGCCTCAGTTTGTCTTAGACTTTCCAGTGGGAACTTTCTTTGCAGACTGTACTGCATTTATGAGTAGAATGGACTGAGGAAGACAGAGCAAGCAGATCAGAAGGGTGAGAATATCTGTGTGAAGAATTATAACATTTTATTTTTCTTGTGATATTTAAAGTTGAGGTTATTGACCTTGAGCAAGAGGTAAGAAAGGTAAACAGAGAAATCTGCAACCTAGATATCTAAGGAGATCTGAGAACAATGAATTAACTTGGAGTTGTTTTACAGGTATACAGTCCCAGATTTGGAGCCACGCTGTCTCTTGTCTAATGGGTTAGATGCTGCCTTAGCTAATTTCACTTAACTGGCCACATTTCAGTTCTTAACCAGCAAAGATGTAAAATATCCATTCTCTTTGAAAGCTGTACTGTCTGATGCCCAGTACACTGAACACTCTAACAGCTTGATCTCTATAACGTCCCACCAGTTAGATTTTTGATTACCAAGATCTAGCAATTTTTAATCCTAATATATTTATCCCAGTAATATATAGGCATTACCATAATTATTTAATGTAATTAAAATTTATATAAATGAATGAAATTAGTGGAGAGAGAAAGATATAGAGATGCTGTATCAAAGAAAACTTTGGAAATATTTAGTTAATGGTAGCCACTATTAGTTGTGAGCAAGACAACAGTAAACTTGAAGGGAAATCATAAACATTATAAGAATCCTGCACTTAGGTGACTGTGCAATTACCTTTAAGCTTTCATTTCACTTTAAATACTACAAAAGTGAGTTTTATTATAGTTGATATTTTTCAATTTTATAACAGGGAGGCCAATTAGGTGATGCATAGTCACTAATAATAATACCTTGATCTCACATTAGATGATTGACAAGCAACTCTGTGTGTGTGTGTTTTGAGTTAAAACATTTAATATAATTGTGTATTTTTAATGATTCACTGCTAAGATAGAAATTTTTGATTAACTAACTAGTTTTGTGTCCCACCATATTAAATTATAAAGTTTCCAATCTACTTTCATTTGGAGTTTCCTTTTCTGGGACTTAATCTTCTCACCTGCTGATGAAAGATTTCAACTACATTACCCCTAAGGTCCCTTCTAGGAGAAACAGTTTATGAGCAATTGTTATTTCTGCTCACCCAGCATCCATTCCCTCTTCTTGTCACAGCCCCACATTTTCACCTTGGAAACGCCACACTCTACTATCAGCCCATGTGGTTCTGATGGGACTGACTCTTGGCC
Organism: Carollia perspicillata; assembly: GCA_004027735.1. NCBI lineage: Eukaryota > Metazoa > Chordata > Mammalia > Chiroptera > Phyllostomidae > Carollia > Carollia perspicillata. Next base: position 26,568 of record PVKM010016436.1, read on the forward strand.
CTGGCAGCAGGCACAGAACTCATCTCCTATCATACCCCTGGCCACTGTAAAGATTGTTTTGGAGCTACTTTATGACCCAAGGCAGACCATGGTTATGTTATCTAATTCCTAAAGGTTTACTAAAACTTTCAAGGAAGAAGTGTTTTCTTCCTTCCTCTCTTCTCTCTTCTCTCTCTTCTCTCTCTCTCTCTCTCTCTCTCCCTCTCCCTCTCTCTCTCTCTCTTTCTTTCTACTGTGATGGAAGAGTATTAACTCCAATCCTG
>PVKM010016437.1:0-26816 GCA_004027735.1 Carollia perspicillata
CTGTTTTTACAGTCCTTGCTTTCCTTGAAGAAAAGCAAAATATTAAAATAGCAAGTTAGTCACATGAGGGCATTTTTATAAAAGGGAATGAAATATTTCCACTCGACAGTGTTTCTTAATTTTCCTACTTAAACATCTTACTATATATAAAGTATAAATAAAACAATAATAAACATACAAGTCAATTACTATGCCTCGAAATGTGTTGATTAGCCACTAGTTACAATCTGTGGCTTCTGCTTCTCTGGGGATTATTATTTTCAAAAACCATTTCATGCTTTACTTCAGGGCTCTAATACCGCATTTACTTGCACATAATGATTGCTGTTTCACCACACTCTATTTCTGCATTTGCAATAAAAGGATATACTAATACTGTCATTACCACAAGTAAAAAAATACTGTATTCTACAATTCTCACCATTCAAAAATGAAACTACATCATTAAAATGCAACTCATCCACCTTTTATAGCCAACTTTGTTAATATAGACGTGGATTGTTAATTAAGGGACATTGAGCACTTCAGGGACTAGAGAGAGCCTTTGTTTCTTCCATCATACCTGTATCTTTAATTCCTTCAGCTCCTATCTGTCGGGGAAAGGCTGCCAGGTGAGCCATTTGTCACTCTTGCCTAGGCTAATAGATTCTCCAGTGGCTTTTGTTACAGCTCCTGTCGTACTATTAAAACTAGGTGCCTTGAAAATGGCATAGTATGCGTCGCTGAATCTTGTCAACTCGAGATAATCAGACTCTGTTTGGCTTCACAGGCTGACACAGATTAGAGAAGCAATATAAATATGCAAATCACAGAGGCCCCCTTTCGGCATCGCGGTTCCTACCTCGAACGGCCCTCGCAGAAAGTCTGTTTGTTCAGCTCCTACTTCCAGTGCTACGTCAACAGAAGCAAAGGGACGGCTGGCCATCTGCTGTCGCTCTCGAAGCAGTTGCTGGAGAAAGTTAAAAATGATTCGTTTTAAAATAGGTTTAAAACCCATTGATTTCAACAATGTCTGGTTCTATTTTGAACAAATGGCACTCAGAATCTAGAATTCTTCCAATACGCATATGCACATTGAGGTCACTGAAAATGAAAATGTTTTCTCTCTGTGGCCTGGGTTATATTACCATAGAGGCTTTAAATGCATGGCGCTTGCAGAGGGCTTCTCGCTGACCTCTGTCCCACCCACATACCTAATGAAATGTGCTCAAAAGCATTTTGAAAACATCCGTTGAAAGGTGTTACTTAAGTAAGAAGTGCTATTGTTATAATGGCTATGCCAAGTTTTCCCACTAGAGCTCATGCTTTTGTCTTGGCTGAAAGGAAGTAACAGTAAAAATGTTTAAGAAATGTCAATGAAAAGTTGTCAAAATTAATAGAGGTGAAAGGCACATACACTTCGCAAGACTAGGTCTTGCAAGTCATCGGGATCCCCTACCAATTGCTAAGGAACCAGCAGTTGTTATCGGCAGCACTCACAACTTTATTCAAAGCCTCTTTGTTCATTATTTAAAATGAAGGATGGTTAGTATGCTGCAAGAATTTTGTGCCTGGGCTTCACCCTCAGGTATTTGTTTCTTTTTCCTTGTGCCTTTGGCCACGGCTAACATCAATAAACTAGCAAGCCCCAACCACTTCCAAGATAATTTACATTTCTGCCTTTCCTTGTAATTACAATATTCATTAAGTTATGATAGGGAAAAAAATTGATGACTAGATATTGCAAACCTTGCCCTTCTCATTCCATACAGCTAATAAAAATATTATTAAATATTAAAAGTGGATGAGCAATGCAATTAAATACCCTTTCAAATAAGGAGAAAATTGTATCGTTGAAGAAAGACAAATCCTTGAACACAATGAATGGTTTCATTATTCATCGAGATTATTTTAACTCACTGGCATTAACTTAAAACATTCACTGGCCGGTAAGTGTACATGTACATAGTACTGTGATACATCATTCACAAAATTCCCTTTTAGATGACGAAGGAGCACAAGCTGATACCTGATGGCAGTTTATTATGTAACATTTTGTTCTGACACTTGTGACATAGAATTGATGCATAGATCATGAAGTGTGCAGCTAAAGTATCATTTAAGGCCTTGCTTTGTCATTATTAAAAAGAGAATATCCATGTGCCAATATGAAACAGAAATAATGAAACTATTACGGAATAACGGTTTTTTCTTATAATGAACATATCTATATCTATATATGCTGTATCTATCTATCTATAATACATACTAAAAGATTTAAAGTAAAAATAAATGTGATCTAAACCACCAAATTATTTGCTTTAACATAAACTCAAAGTGATATTATTAAAAACACAGCTGCTAGCAAACAGAATCTTGTTTGAGCCTTTCTCAGTAGGCGTGGCCAATTGAATACCATGTCTACACAAATACAAACAATGTTACTTCAAAAGCCAAGGGTACCAAGTGGAGGAAATACCATGTTCTTTGTGGTAAAAACATATATATATTTACCAACACACACATACACAACCATACACAAATATGCAAAGTACCTTTGCTATAGCAATATGCAAATAGTCTTGAGAAAATTGCAAATTACAGTTTAGGTTTGAACACAAGTTTCTAACATTTGTATTAAAAACTTTCTTTATTAATACTAGTTGTCCGCAGCTTACCAATGGTAGCTCATATAATTACATCTTTTTTGTGTGTTGAGTGTGTATCTTAATATCAAGGACAATATTATAAACATCAAATTACTCATCCCCTGTCATTACCATGCCATAACCATCTATAATACTCTATGTTTGTGACTTTTGTGGCTTTCTTTAAAATTTTTTTATTGTTCAATTACAGGTATTCCCATTTTTCCCCCACCACCCTCCCCTGCCCTGCCCACCCCACCTCCCACATTCAGTCCTCCCCCCGTTGTCTTTGTCCGTGGGTCCTTTACACCTGCTCCTTGACTTGATCCTCCCCTTCTATCATTATATAATTTTTAACAAAATGAACAGCTTCTGCTTCCTCATCTTACCTTTCCCCTACATCTAAAAGGCCTACAAAATATAGCTAATGAATAGTCAATCCCACAGAGTGAAATATAAATGTACAAACATTCCATATTCACTATCTTTGACAAAGAATAGAGTTTTTTGGAATATAATATATTATTGTGACCCCGACATTTATAATAAAGAAAAATCAGTGACAGTCATATTTTTGTGGTCATCTTTCTATTCATTAGTAGAAAACAAAAGTATTTTTAATGATTCCAGGTTGTCGTCTCAGCTTGGAGTTTCTATCACTTTTTAAGAATTGAATATCTACTACAGTACTCTTTGCAAAAAAGAAGGAAAAGAAAAAACCCCAATATGTTTGCCCAGGCCCGTAACACCATAGTTTCTAAATGAGAAGTGATAAAATAAAAGTCATTAGGGAAGAAAGTAGTATACAGTAAAGGACACAAGTAGGGAAACAGCTGAATGAACCTCCTCCAGGTTACATGGCAGAGGGCCGGTTCCAGGGTTATGGCTGCCATACTGACTTTCTGACTTTGGGATAATAATGTAGATGCTCTGACTGTGAAACGCAGGAAGGGTTCATCACTTTCTCCTGAGACCCTCTTGCTTTGATGTGATGGCCTAAAATAACATAATGAGATAACACTACTTGCTACTAATTTCCGGCCCTCGGTGTCCTCAACGATTGTCCTCCCTCTTGCTGGTTACTTCCCAAATTGTGCCCCCTCGGTGTCAAAACAAAGAAGAAGTAAACAGCAGGCTCACAACTTAAATTTTGTCAAAATTTATTGTAAATATTGACAAACAATATAGCTACACTTGAGTCAGAAGGCCCTGTGATTGAATACCAGTGTTTATATGTACCAGTTGTTTCAGCTTAACTAAACTGTCGAGACTCCTCTAAGCCTCAGTGTTTCCCATCTGTAAAGTGGGGATGTTAACATTGTCTATACCTACACCTCACAGGTTTGTTTAGTGTCTCAGCTTCTCCACCCACTACTTATTGGGCCATAACCAAACTAACTTTCAGGGCTCCCTAATGCTCATTCTTTCGGTCTATGGAAAGGAAATAGTAGCAATATAAGGCTGGGACTAAAGAGAGAATGCCCTTGGACTGCTCACCACAGAGGCCGGCACACTGTGAACGCGCGCCAACCACTCACTGGGACAAGTGCTGTTAGATTTCAGGCTCTGATTTTGTCTTTCAAAACGGGACACTACCCGCCACAGGCCCATTTGCTTTTGCACCAGTGGCACATTTTGTTCCACTGGTCTCCCTTTTAACAAATGTCGCAAATTCGTGTGACAGTTGGAAAATGTCATAATTGTGGTAAAATAAATTTAAATTTGGAAGTGCTTTCTGCCAATTGCAACGAAGAGTGATAAGAGCTCAACCTAAAAATGGGGACCATGTAGAGTACTTTCTTAAGAACTCCCCAAAATAATTTATTTGATGGTCACGATTTTTAGATAAAATGAAGTTTAACACTTTGTACGTCCACGGGAAGTTATATGACAGATGCTCTGTTTCATAACTAAGCTGCTATTGCCAATTGTTCAGCAGAAAGCTGGAGCCAAGAGAACAAACTGGTCATAATACAATAGATCGTAAGCACGCTGCCGTAAACGCCGTTGTGAAGAAATGTAACAACTGAAGAGACGTTCTTTGTATCACGTTTGTTGTCCGTAACTGTTTTACTATTGAAGTCTCCTTCAAAACAAACCATGAAATTAAAAATAATATAAAAGTCCATGCTTACCCGGGGCAAACATGAATTCTATCAAATGTATACACACATAATTCTTCCAGTTGGCATTACTACTTCAATCATTATAGCATTCGTCATGTTTCATACCCGCCATATTGTTAGTTCCCTAAAGACATACGACTCTCTAATCGACTTCAGGATAATAACCTTTAAAACACACACTCGACAAACCAGTAATTAACTCTCTTCCCAGCTGTCTCCATATCTCCTTCCTCCCACGTCCGAACGTCCTTCCGCTCCGCCCCAAGCTGGAAGCGATCACCTTGCTCGTGAACTATTTACTCAGTTGGTGGGACACTATCTCTTTCTAGCCTCGTGCTTCTCTGAAATCTTGTTTAATACAAAAATCTGTTTTTCTTTATTTTTATTCCCTACAGCACTTAGTTGGTTGTCAGCAGTTGTTGATGAATGAACAAGGCATGAGTGGATTAAAAGGTAACATTTTGTGTCATCTAAGTGTGAGCGAAGGCAAGTTAGGATAAAACTGACTTTAATTACGAGTTAGCTTTTAAAACTATTATGTGTCCTTTAATATTTTAGAACTTACAGCGTACCCTCCAAACTAAGTGGATGCTGATTTTTTAGAACGGGACAATTTTGTGAACCTGTATTTTAAATCAACATCAAGGTTCATACTGCTCCTCATCTACCTCACTGGGAAAAACTGCCATAAAGTCATCATAATACATTCACATTTTTAATAATTATATTCCTAAGTTTTTAGAAAAGTCTAACAAGAGCAATCAAAATGATTTATCATTGATCTTGAGCTTACATTATAAAATGAACACAGTATTTGAATGCGAGATTAAACATCACTTTATGAAAAGAATATTTCTCCTACTGACAAAATCATATTTAACAGAGTAATATAAGTGAACAATCAATTTTGTTCTTCTGGTGTCAGGATGGTGTGAGGAAGTAAAGAGCAGTGGCAACATATTTGGGGTCATCTAATTAGGAAAGTACGCCATTCTATCATTTTACGTAACTAAATCTGCAAGGCATGCCCAAAATTCAGAAGTTTAATGTAGAAAAGAGTATTTCTTGCTCACAGAAAATCTTCTCTAGGACCAAGTAGCTCCCCATCTGGCCACTCGGCAATCTCCATGTCTTCATCGTAACGCAGGGATGGTTCAAACGTAGTAAGTGCAGGAAGGAAACGAGCTCTCGTTTAGAACACTGGGAATCTTTTGCTTCTGGGCTTCCAGTCTGAATAGATTTTCGTAGGTGATATTAGTAGCTCGTGGGAGCAGCTGGTCATCCAGTTTTGTTTAGGTTTCTTCGACGGCTATTTTCCAGGCTACATTTAATAAGGCTAGAGCTGCCCTGGACAGCGAGTGCTCCAGCACATCTGGGCAAACCTTCCGGAAAGGACTCACTGTTCTAGGTGCCTTGAAGAACATTTGCGATTCTTGGGAGAAGGTCAAAATGTCAACATTAACAGGACTTTGGAAGAACTGTTACGGGTAACGTTGAGGGGCTCAAGACTTCAGCGGAGGAAGTCACTGCGGAGGTGGTGGACACAGCAAGAGAATGAGAACTCGCAGCGGCGACTGAACCGCTACATCCTTCTGCTGGAAGGAGCAGATGAAGACCTGTTCCATGGGGATGAGCAGGAACGTGGTTTCCTGAAACGGACGACACTCCAGGGGAGGATGCTGTGAAGACTGCTGACATGACCACAAGTATGTAGAATATGACATAAACTCAGTTGATAAAGCAGTGGCATGTGTTAAGAGCACTAACTCCATTTTTTAAAAAAGTTCTACTATGGGTAAAATCGTTCAGTGCGGCAAGCGTCAATGTTGTCTTATTTTAAGAAGTCGCCACAGCCACCCCATGTCCCGCCAGCACCATCCCAATCAGTCAGCAAATGTTGACAGGGAGACAAGACCTTCCAATGGCAAAAAGATGATGACTCACCGAAGGCTCAGATGATGGTTAGAACTTTTTAGCAATAAAGGATTTTTAATTAAGGCTTGCACATTTTTTTTTAGACAAAATGCTATTGCATGCTTAGTAGACTACAATACAGTAGAAACCTAATTTTATATGTACTAAAAAACCAAGAATGTGTTACTCATTTTATTGTGGTATTCACTTTGCCACAGTGAACTGGAAACCAACCTATGATATCTCCAAGGTATGCCTGTATTTATTTATGTAGCCTGGATTCGAAAACAGCAAAGCCTTACCTATTTCTCAGCGGGCAAAACGAGAAGGTGTGTAAGATATTGCAGAATTTTTTTTGAAGGCTGCTCCAGGCAATTTTAAATTTAAAATTTGGATTTGTAATCCTTTCTTTGTTGACATAGATGGCATCACTGATTTAGACTTTGCCAAGGATGATCTCATTTCCGGAGGAAAGAAATCATACAGCGTGGATTCATCCAGAATAGTCAAAAACTCAGCCATTGCCTAACACAAGACCATTCTTCCTGGTGAGCAAGAGGAAATACAATAGACCACTGCAGGGCAGTGTTTTTCATTTTGTTTTGTTGGCTCTTACTGAAATTGCAACAAAAAGTCAAAAAATGAAATATTTATTGCCAAATTTAAAGATTACACTGAGCACTTAAAAATCATAATTAATAGTACATAGAAGTCTTGGTTGTTCAACATATTCTTATATAAACAAATAGATAAAAATATTACAGGAGAAATCACCGCAGGGAAACCTACAGGGATGGGGGGAAGAGACAGTGGTGGGAGAAAGTGCACGCGGCGATCCCAGACCTCTGAGGAAATGAGAGTGGACCTGAATCTTTGAATTCTCAATCCGTATGGGCAGGCATGCATCCCCGAAATTCACAAGTTTAGTGTAGAAAAGTGTATTTCTTGCTCATAGGAAATCGTCTCTAGGACCAAGTAACTCCCCATCTGGCCACTCAGCAATCTCCATGTCTGTCATCGTAACGCAGGGATTGTTTGAATGCAGTAAGTGTAGGAAGGAAACAAGTGAATCCTGCCCCTACCAGTGCCTGTCACACTGATGTCTCTCTCCTTCTCTTTCTTCCTCCCTTCCCCTTTCTCTAAAATCAAAAATTAAAATTAGGGCCCTGGCTAGTGTGGCCCAGTGGACTGAGTGCTGGCCTGTGAACCAAAGGGTTGCCGGTTTGACTCCCAGTCAGGACCCATGTCTGGGTTGTGGGCCAGTCCCTGGTTGGGGTGTGTGAGAGGCAACTGATGAGTTTCTCTCATACATCGATGTTTCTCTCCTTCTCTTTCTCCCTCCTTTTCCCTTTCTCGAAAAATAAATGAATAAAATTAAAAAAATTAAAATAAAAAAAGAAAATTGTGAGTACTATATAAGAATTTTCCATTCCTCAGACCAGAAGTGACATATATCATTTTCTGTAAGAGTCACACAGCCCACCCTAAATACACAAAGGCCAGAAACTGTGGGGTAAGCCTGGAATGTGGGGTAACCCTGGATTATGGGGTACACAAAATGAAGCCGGAAAAGAACATTTCAGGCAGAAGGAACAGCAAGCGCAAAGTTCCTGAGGCAAGTCAGAGCTGGAAGTTTTCAAGAAACAGAGAAATGGCTGAGCCCTGTTCAGCAAGGCAGCAGGGAGCAGAATGGTCAAAGGTTAAGAGAAATTGAAATAACACATATAAATTATCAGGCACCATGGGATCCGAATGAATCAGATTCATTATTTTTTAAAACAGAATTTCTCTTTATATTGCTTACGGAGTCCATTCCTATAATGTGAGAAGCAGTTTGGAACAAGCAGGCAAAAGAAATAGGCTGGACCATCCAAATAAACTTATTTAAGACATAACCCAGAAAACGGCAACAGCAGTTAATCGAAAATGCAATAAGTATCAAAAGGTCAATTTCGTATGTAACGTTCTTTAATACAAAAGGCCAGGTGGTTGTAATTTATCCGAGCAAATCAAAATGAACAAAAGGATGAGTACTGAAAAGGTCATTTAAAAGCTACATCTCCAGAATGGATACTTAATATTACTCCTCAAAGAGCAAAATGGAAAGCTGCATAATTTCAAATTTTGAAACTTGCACTTGAAAAAAAAAGTTTTTCCCACGTAGAATACCCTCACAGTCCTATTGTGGAATATATTACTTTCCCAAGTTAGAGGTCTAAGCTGGAAGAGGAACACACGTCCTGCTCTCAAGAAGAGCAAATTAATGTCGATGACATCCAAGAGGCACACAATATGATCAAGTCAACCTCGATGAGTGGCGATATAAAAGCAGCTGATTACAAAAGAAATGACACAGCCGCCCCCGCCTGTGTGCCGGGAATTCATGACTGGAGGCTCTTCTTACAACACAACTCAGATCAACCCTTCAGGAGTCTCTCTCTCTCTCCTTAAGAATTAATTTACTAAAGAAAGATTTTTTTCTTCCCTGATTCTGGGAATCCATACAAAGCACAAGATCCATTTCTGAACCACGGCATGCGACCTTCTAGGTTAAGACATTCTAAATGCAACATAATCCATTTAGCTTTTTCATTTCGTGGACGAGGAGTTCAGGTTGATCATTTAGGTAGTTTGTGACAATAACCTGGAAGTCCTTCCAGTACTTAAGTTCTCCTGGAGACATAAATGACTAAAAAAACTGGCATTTTCATTGTCATCAATATTTTAAAACTATTTCTTTCCTTTAAGGGAAATGTGATTATTTTGGTATTAGCTAATGGAGGCATTTTCAGTTCAATGTTGAGAAACTCAAAAATGATTCTTTTCTGAAATGTTTCTTTGGGAAACAGAACATCTGTTAATTATAATTTTTAAGTCTTTATTTGGAAGGTACTTGTGATGCCCATTGACTAATCCATGTGACGGATTAATATTCGCTGTTATTTTTCAATATTTTTGAAAGAAGAAAACTGTTTTTAATAACTAATTTCAATTTTTAAAAATATTTTAGATCTGAAGGGCAGTTTGAAAGCAGCATAGATTGCTCCTGACTGATATAAATTGGCTTTCTTATGTACTGGGAACAGTGTGGTAAATCACAAAAATCAGAATGTAAGAAAATCAATGGTCATAGCAGACTCATTGGAGTAACTCATTCTCAGAGCTGGAAGGAAACCTAGAGGTTACCTAGTTCAATTTTCCCATTAAAGCAGGGTCAGAAGTGCTAAGACTTTTCTGACAAATGGTGATCCAGAACCCTCGAATATATATAGCAAAAGAACTACTTTCTAGCAAGGCAGTCTTTTTTCCCAAAGATTTATAACATTGTTAAAAGTTCAATATACTGAATGAAAACCTATTCTTGTGCTCTTTTTGGACCATTAAAACTAAATGGAACATTTCTTTTCTCATTTACTTAAATTCCTTTAAATATATATTATATATTTGAAACTTTTCTCATGTCTTCCAATTAAACAATGCCAGTATCTTGCACTGTTCATTAATTATTTATGCAAATATTCTGGGAACTCTAGCGTTCTGAGAACAAGATCATGCAGTGGCATTTAAGAGACAAGGGACACTGTCCTGTCCTCAAGGAGCTTACACATATATTCTCACAAGCAGGACAAAACTGTTGCTAGTGTAACGTGGTTTTCAGCATTCTTGCAATGTCCCTCTTAAAACATTTAATGAACACAAAAATACAGATAAGACCTGACTAGTATCGAAGGTTGTAGAATTGTTTTTCTTAATGTATTCTAAATTAACCTGCGTTTTTAAAATAGTTTTTTTTTTGTTTCATTTTTGAGACCACGCTGGAGTTGGACCCAATCAACAATTCCAGGTCTTTCTCGCATGAACTTTGATCAACACAAGTGTTCCTTACTTAACACTTCTTTGAGTATAATTTTTAAAGATTTAAATGAAGAACTGCACATTGTGCTAGTTTCTAGTTCATGTTCGGTCACTGTTGTCATTGTTTTTAGCCTATTCTTCCTCTCCCCAGAGGGGCATCTGTGTTCGAGCTCTGCCATCTTCTTGGCCAGGCCAATGCCGTTCGATGGCACAGCAAAGAATAAAGCCAGTGAGTTCCCTCACTTGCTACTACTCCGAGGCAAAACACAGAATCCACCAAGAGAGTGATTCTGCTTTTTATATTCCAGGGCTTCCTCCATATAGTGATGTGAAAAAAAAAAAAACAGAACAGATAAGGCATATGGGTTTAGAAACATTTGGTTTATTTTTATAGGCTATATCCACATACACACATTGGGAGAAAACAGACCTAAGATATCCCCTAGCTGGCAGACTGGGAACACTTTATTTTCAAAGCTTGTGAAATCAACCTTTTTTATTACAAATTCACCCAAAACATACCCTCCCTAGACCCTCCCCTAAAGAAGTACTTAGGATCTGGTGGGAAGCAGAAAACCCCAAATCTGTGAATGAACAATGCTTCTGGCTGACACTAAGTAGGATAAGAATTATGAAAGAATAGTTTTTGGAATTTATTCAAAGAATTTTTAACTCACAAAGGCAAACTAATTTTACTTTGAACTTTACTTATAATTTCATGTTAAAAAATATAATTTTTTAAACATTAGTGATTTCCCCCCAAAAATTTGACAAAGTAAGTAACTTGATTCCATTTGAACATTTCTATATTGGTGGAATTTTATTCTTTATCTCTAAGTATTTTATTATTTGATGTAATTTGTATTTTGGTGGGAACTGAGACACTGGGGCATGCAGCTACTCATGCAGTTGACTGCAGGAGGTGGGGTGACTTATCCTATTGGTGAATTGGGGTGTCTTCAGCTCGGGTCTGTCTCTCGTCCTCTTAGAAGCTAATCTGTCTACAGACAATAATGGGAATCCTACTGTGATCCTTCATCTCCTAACTTCTTATCTGGGAAGGCCTCCTCTGAGGAAATCACACCCCAGGTGAGCACTGTTCACGGCAAGTGACAAAATCAGCCTAGTTCTGGAGTTCGTAATTAGCAACCTTGATAGGTTTATATGCCCGAAGCCATTTGATTGTTTAGTTCACATTTGTTTAGAATCCAGGCAGAGAAAAGAGTGCTAACGATCACCTCCCACCTCAGAAACCACCAACAATAACTATACAATTACCCAGTGTCCAGTTTTCTCTCCAATTAAAAACACACCAGATACTGTTAAATTCTTTGCTGAAGTCAAGCTACATTGTACCTGCAGGATATCCTTGCTGTATCAGCTGAGCTATCCTAACAAAGCAAAAGAGAAGCTCAGTCTTGTAGCCTTAGCTCACTTGTAGCTTTAGACTTTTAACACCATTGCTTTTACTTAATACATGGTTGAATAAATGTTTAATTAGGATACCTAACTTTATTTTAGTATCTCTTGCCATTTGGTCAAATACAGCTTTTCTAGAAACACTTTGAAATCTACTTTGCTAAAATCTTGGGTGTATATAAGCTGACCTCGTAATTGTATATTCCTTTTCCTTACCTTCATGCACTCTAAAATGATGTGGTCAATTTTCCCTCTCTCAGGACTCCCACACCCCCAACCCAGTTGGGAGCTTTCTTCACTGTTCTCTTTGCCTTCTGACAGTTGAAGCTGTCAGCAAAGCAAGTCAAGAACTGATCGTATCTTCCGCTTTCAGCAGAGAGTGCTTTCTAGCAGATGTCCAGATGGTTTCTATTCCCTTACACTCACTCCACCTTGACTTGGTGCCAAAGGTCTGTCTTGGGACAAAGACCGTTTATCACAGGTCATGCAATTATGACTGCACACACTTGCAGCTCCAGGGGTATGCTTTGGAATTGAATCAAGGGCAGTACTCACTAGAACAAAACCAGACACCATCTCTAAAAGGTAAATAAACTGACTCGTGTACGTGTCTCCATTTACTACACCCTTGCATTGCTGTTATCTTGGCTCCCAAGCACCAGTTCTCCATGGCAGGCCTATCGCATGGCCAGGTCTCTCAGTGCTGCCAACACTATCTTATTTTATTTTTCTCTGCATATAGGGTGAGTGACTTTCTTTGGTGAAAAATGCACCCGTGGTCTATGATACTGAATCAGTCCTTAGGAAACTGGAGATGCTTCCACAACGAAGATGCTTTGCTGTATCTGTTAGATCTGGAGATTAGCAAGGAACGGGACCGAGTGCATGATTTCTGGATTGAAACTCTCTTTCAAACTGGGATTTAAAATATGAAATGTGAAGTTACACTGGAAGATTTTAATGACAAAATAAGTCAGCAATGCGAATGTGTGATCGGATGTCAAATGAGTGGCATAAGCAAATGCCACGACCTCAGAAAAAGACAGTATCTCCACAGGCTAGGCTGGTATTAAAGGCCTGAGGAACTCTGCGAGAGAAGGCTGACCCTGCAAGGATGTGTAGGGCTTGGGCAAACTATACTCTGCTGATTAAGTAATAATTCGGGTCAGAATAAGTATTTGATTTCACAACTCTGTTTTATGAGAATAAATAAAGCCCTTTTCCTTTAATCTACACATTCCTGTGTATTATTACTTTTCACTTGTCAAACTCTATAGACATTGTTTTTCTTTCTTGTCCCTTTCACCTGGAATCTCTCACACTATCTCATCTGCCTTTTCTATTCCTTTTTCGATACAGTAAACACCAAACACGTTTTCACTCTTCAAAGGCACTGGAAAACGTTTGTGATATCAGCATTTGAAAAACAGTTGTGTCGATTATTTCTTTGCCATAGGCTTTGTTCACCTAACACTGTAATATACAGTATTTGGACATGCATGCTATACAAACGAATGACATGCCAACATACACCAAAACAATTCTCCCACTGTATTGTTAATTAAGGCTTTGTTAATGAAGAAACCACCTTCTATTCGTGGACAATTTGAAGGCCTCAAAAAAGTTATTGGATTATTGGAAAGGGAATACATTTTTATAAATATTATTAAAACAAGCCTGAAAATTTAATTGGTCTCTGCTACTTTTCAACCAACTCTTCTTTCCATCACTAATAAAAGTAAAGGATGTAGTATAAATTATTAATCAATCCACTGAATGCTACAGTTTCAACACTGAGTAAACAATTATAATTTATTGCATTTTCCCAAATCATTGCTTACTTGCTTCAAAAAAATGAGGTGATTAACTAAGCAAATGTTACTCCAGTTTAAATGTTGTATTCAGCTCAAAAAAGAGACCAAATGCCATATTTTAATTCAGGTTAGAAGTTACTGTAAAATCATCAGTGTAATTAATATATCCCATAGACGTTAGCAAATACACAGACCCAATAAGAATTTAAATGCTACCCTTTAGCAATTCTCTTGCTAACATTTCAGCTTGAACTTACAATAACATTTATGATAATTTACCATATACTGCTGACTTAAAACATTTAATTGGAAATGATGAAAACACACCTTCAGAGAACAATGAATCAAAATCTGGCAAGATTTTCTTTAGTGCAAACAAATGAAGAAGACCAAGTAAAATGTCATGGGCAATAATGCCCTCTTACTATAAAAAGACCTCTTCACCCTTCCAAATAAATAGTAGTATAAAGAGAGGAAGAAATGATAAATTTTCAGTGTGTATTTTATTATCATTTATTGATATACCTTTGTATTCAAACAATAATTATTTCAGTTATACAGTACCACATTTTGAAAAGTGACTCTGTCTTCATAAGCACTTTGTGAGGGCAGGCTCTGATGTTCTCAGGGGACAATAAGACACAAAAACGAAGTCTGTCCAGAAAAAGTCCAGCCATTGTTAAGAGAACAGTTTGCATGACACGAATGTGACCTGGCAGCCAAGGAGAGTGACCTGGAATGTTCACGCGTGAACAATGATGATTGTACTGTACCAGTCAGTGGGGGAAGCAGATGCCGCCCTTAACTGAGCGTGCAGACTGGGTGGCCATCACATTCACAATGCCTGAACAAGTAGAGCAATGAATCTACATCAAATTTTGCATGCAGCTTGAACATTTCTCTACAGAAACCATGCAGACAATTCAGAGGGCCACAGCTATGGGTAACTGGTGACTGGCAGCTTCACCACAACAAGGCACCTGCTCACGCATCCCGTCTTGTGCAGTTTTTTGGTGAAACATCAGATCATCCAGGTGGCTCAGCTCCCCCTATAGTCCTGATTAAGCACCCCGCAACTTCACTTTTCCCCCCAAACTAAAATCACCTTTGAAAGGGAAGAGATTTCAGACCATAGATGAGATTCAGGAAAATACGAAGGGCCAGCTGATGGTGACTGGGAGAATTGTGTCAGGTTCCAAGTTGTCTCCTTTGGAGGGGACTGAGGTGTCATTGTCCTGTGTACAATGTTTCCTGTAGCTTGTATCTTCTTCAATAAATGTCTCTATTTTTCCAGGACATGGCTGGATAGTACTGTGAAATACAGTACATACTTTCTGGACGGACCACATATGAAAGTTGCTGAAGGGCAGAAAACAATTCTAGATAAGATTTCTACTTTAAGGTCTGGGATGGGAATAAAAGACAGAAAACTGTACTGAAAAACAATAAAAATAAAAATAAAAGATTTCTACTTTAATTCTTGTTTTCTTTCTATTGCAGTATTGGCAACTCTGACCTATTCAAAATAAAAAGCTACAGCACCTCAGGCTAATAGGTAAAGAGTATTTTCATCCTATACTTCCAACCCATAATCCCTTCCATCTTTAGAAATTATATATCCTCCCAAATGTTTATTTCTATTTGCCACTCACTATTAGTGTACTATGCTGAATAATTACAGCTTTATATCAGCTTTATGGTGTATGTAATTTAAATAACTTAAAAGATAGTCATAAGATAAACTGGTAATAAGAAAATAATCAAGGAATATTTTAAACTAATTAACAAAAATTAAATTAATGACAAACTTCAGTAACTGTATTAAGAGAAGCCAATTGCTTTGGCCTTTTTGGAAAGCTGTTTGCTAACAGACATCAAGAGCATCGCAAGCACAGGTATCCTTTGACTCGGCAATTCCACTTTATAACTCTCTGTTAATGAAATCATCGGACATAAAAGCAAGATTTATGAAGTCCTGCCAAAGTATAACTCACAATGGTGAAAACTGGAAACAACTCAGTTAAACAAACCACAGTATCATAAAGGTAATATATTACATGACCACTAAAATTATGTTTGCAAAGAATTTTTAATGCCATTGGAAAATGTCAAGGATATAATTTCACATAAAAATCAGAATAAAATATATTCACATGTATATAAATCATATATAAAATTATATATGTAATAAAAAAAGATTTGGGATGATGTTTACTTTGGGTTGGGTGATGAAGAGCGATGGAATGGGGGAGAGGCAATCAAGTTAATTTAATATTTTGCATTAAGTACAAAAGAAAAAAAATCACCATAAGAAATAATCCCAAATATGCATCTATATATCTATATAATCTATATCTACATCTATACCTATATCAGCATGCCTGACATGAAATACAAGAAAGTTTTGTCTTTAGAATATGAATTTTAATTCTTTTCAATTTATATTTTCCCAATTTTTCTATAGAAATTTTCATAACAGAGAAAGAAGGAAAACGTCAGTTATGATTTTGATGTCTCTGAACTGGCCGAACTGTAACCATAAAAGATACAATTCAGAAAACAGAAACAACAGAGGAATAAAGAAATAACTTTTGGAATTTTAGAAAGATGACATTTTTGCTTATTATTTATATTACATACAGATTATATGATACAACAGAATAAAAGTGGCAAGGATTAGTATTTGGCTGAGAGAAAAGTATTAATGAAGCAAGTTCTAGGAGAAATTCTGTATATAAATAATTACAATTAAGATAATAGTCAATTAAATAATTAATAAAAAATAGTTATTTTTGGTATTAATTATAATTATTTATATATGCTCTTAATAAAATTTAGGAGATGTACATGCAGTTTCTCTAAAAATAAATGAATGCAGGATTGGAAGGCTCTGTTGTCAAATGGAAACATGCTTGGTTACTGCGGTTAGAGCCGGACAACTCCGCTCAAAGGAGCCCTCTGCTTTAGCGGCTGTCCAGATAGTTCCGAGGACAATTTAAAGACTGACTGTGTGTAGTTATTCTCATCAGACATGATGTAGAAGGATGTAAATCCAGTAATCCCAAACTGCGTGGCACTGTAACTGACTTCAAATTGGCATATGTGACGATTTAGGCTGTAAAATTAGTTGAGATTAGGATTAGGAATACAGTGACAAAATTTGCCACCTGGTGGTCAATGGGACACGAATCAGATGCCTTCGCTTAGTATGTTTCTATGACAGAATTTTGAAGTAGGTCTAAAAACGTGAGGACAATATTGGCACTAAATGAATTCATGGATAAAATTAGAGCCACAGCAGAGCAAAAATGTATTATGATGGACTGAATATTGCTCCCCACCCCCAAATACCCATATTCCTGGAAACTTTGAAACTTTGTTTTATGGCAAAAGGGATTTTGCAGACCTTGACTAAATTAAGAATTTTGAGATGAGGAGATTTTTCCTGAATGAGCCAGATAATTTCTGAACATAGTCACAGCGCCTCTATTAGAAGGAGGAGGAGGAAGATTGGACCACAGAGGAAGGGGAGGGCAGTGTGACTACACAGCAGGAAGTGCCCCTCCGCTGTGAAGATGGGGGAAGGGACCAGGAGCCATGGAGGGCGCGGCTGCAGCTACAGAAGCTGGAAAAGGCAAGAAAATGGGTTGTTTCCTGGAGTCTCTGGAGGGGGTGTGCCCTGACACCTTGACTTCTGTCCTGTAAATCTGACTTTGGACTTGAATCCTCTTTTTCTTATGGTTCATAGCAGTTATTTAAACATTTTGTATCCTCTGTTGATAATACGTCACAAACACCTTCTCTTGTTACAGGATCGATCTTTTCACACCCCCTTCAGCGTTGTTTGATTAGCAGTTGTCAGCTTTAATGTAACTGAGTATTTCTGTCATTTCCTTAATGTTATTTACTATTGAGTCTGAAGGAATTTTTCAATGGCAAAATACTCTAAGACACACTCCTATACTTTCTTCAAATTAAAAAATGGTTGCTTTTTATTTTAAATGAAATTTGATGACCTTTAATCCATCTAGGATTAAACGTTTTTGCATGAACAAGTTGGGATCCTATTTCATTTTTTCCATATGGATAATCAATTGTCGTACCATCATTTATTAAATATTTTGTCCTTTTCCCAAAGTTATGCAAGTCAAGCCAAAAATAAAATTTCCATATATTTGCATACATTCATGTGGGGTCTATCTCTGGACTTTTCATTCGATTCCATAAGGGATCTATCCATAAGTCAGCACCACAGTAAATTTTGGTAAATGGGAAGGCAATTCCCCCAAACTTTTTCATTTTTTCTACAGTACCTTGATTTTCTTTCTTTTATCTATTGAATATCAGTTTATTTAAAAATGTCTTTAATAAACAAATGATTTTATTTTAGATGTAATATATATGCATCTACATTTACCTATAAGTTAATACCTGTTTCATCTATTCATTTAGAAGCCTAATACAATGAACACCCATGGTGAACCCATCACCCGACGGAACACTCCCAAACCTTCTTCCACTACGTGCTCCCTCCCTATCTCATTTCTCTTCAAGGGTAACCAACACCGAAAACACTTCTGTTCTTTTAAATGTTTATAAAACATGTTCTCTAGCTGTGAATAGTCCTTTACAACTAACGCTTTTTTCACTTACACTTATGTTTCTAACACGTACCCATGTTGTTGTGCAAGGCCATAATTTATTTATTTCACACCCAATGATTTGCACTGACATCATTTCCAAATACGTGTGGGTTTTTTGCTGGCCCATTTATTTTATTCTTTTGATCTAATTATCTATCCCTATCAAAAATATGATGCTTTCTCAATTACTCTAGCTTTATGGCTTGGTATCCTGAAAGGAAATGAATCTCATCTTAGTCTTCTTTGTTAAGAGTGTCTTGGATATTCTTGATATTTGCTCTTCTATGAAAATCTTGAATTATTTTTTATAGTCTATATAAAACCTGTTGCAATGAGAATTTCATTAAACCTATGTATCAACTTGAATGGAACTGGTAACTTTACTACACTGAATCTTCCTATCCTAAAGATATTTCTCTTCATTTTATTGGATCTGCATTCATGTTTCTCAATTAAGCTTTATAAAATTTTATACTGTTATAACTTTATAACTTTTCTACATAAAATTTTTGTGCATATGTAAAACTTTCGCTAAGTTATATTTTATTGCTACTATAAATATTTTAAAAATTACATTTACTATTTGTTGTATATGTGTAGAAATACAAAATTTTCTTTTGTGTACTTAGTTTATTTCTGGTTACTTTCTAACTTGTTAACATTTCTAATAACTTTCCCGTATATACATTTAGATTTTCTATAAAAAGAATTGCCCAATTTGTAAACAATGAAACAAAGATGTATTTATTTGCTTGTGATCTATATACCTTTGAATTCTCGTCTTGAATTACTGCACTCACTAGAGGCACCAGTACAATCTTAAACGAAAGTGGGAGTAGAGGGCATCCTTCCCCTATTGTGATTTTTAAAAGCTGTGGTTTGCGTATTTCTCCACTGAGCTCCATGTTTGCTGTATGTTGGATTTCTGTAGGTGCATTTTATCTGTTAAAGGAAATCTCTTTGTAGTCCCAGTTTGCTAAAATTACTTTTAAACCATAAGTGATGTACAATTTTCTGCATCTGAGATAATCATATGATTTTCTTCTACAAATATGATAAACACAAATATTCAGAAGTTGAGCAGCTAACAAGTAATGAGAACGAATAATGATGAAGGTGGTTAAAGAACCTACACACCCCAATGTTCATAGCAACACAATTTACAATACCCAAGTGCTGGAAGCAACCTAAGTGCCATCAGTAAATGAGTGGATCAAAAGCTATGGTACATTTACAGAATGGAATACTACACAACAGAAAGAAAGATGGAGCTCCTACCCTTCATGACTGCTTGGATGGAAGTGGAGAGCATTATTCTAACTGAAATAAGTCAGGCAGTGAAAGATCATACCGTATGATCTCACCTGTAAGTGGAACCTAATGAACAAAACAAACAATTAAGCAAAATGTAACCAGAGACATTGAAATAAAGAACAAACTGACAGTAACCAGAGGGGAGGTGGGAGGGGATAACAGAGGGAAAAGGGGAAAGGGTCATCAAGGAACACATATAAAGGACACATGGACAAAGCCAAAGGGGGGTAGGTAAGGAGGGAGGTGGGCATGGCTGGGGTGGGAGAGTGGTGGGGGAAAACAGAGACAATTATTCTTGGACAACAATAAACAAAAGAGAGTAAGAGGGAAAAAATCCCGAGAGAACCAGAAAAAAAAAAAGAACCCCAACTGCACAAAGGTGCTGGAGGAAGAGAGAGCTTGTACAGTAGCAGACACACCTGCTCCTGATTTTGTCTCTGACCTTTACCAGCGCACGTGACTCAGTGAAAGTGCTTCTTATTCCTCTCGACACAGCCCTCTCCAGGTACTAGCAACAGCTTAAAAAAATGTATCCGCTTTATGGAATTCATGCAGCAGTGTTTTGGAACTTAGTTTGGCAACAGGTTCCATTTCTTAAGGATTTACTTTATTCCATAAATCATTTTAATTTTATTAGCTCTTTAATTTCTTGGCCCTGAACTGTTCTCCTACGCCTGATAACATCAGCGTTTAACAGGAAGGACTTGGCTCTCCCCTGACAACCATTTTTCACAAAGAGGAATCTAAACTTTCAGCAGGTTGTAGCTGACACTGCTAAGGAGATGTACTTCTCGGCCTACACGTAGCACTGGATGGTCCTTTCTCTGAAGCACAGGTGGCAAACACAAGGCCCGAGGGCCGAATCCGGCCCTCCACCTTGTTTTATCCAGCCCAGCACCTTGTTTCTAACCGGTGACAGCATTGAGCTCTCACTTAACAGTTAAGGAGTAGTGACATTTCTACAGTCCTAAAATGACATTCGGCCCTTTGAAGGCAACCTCGAGGCTGATGTGGCCCCTGGTGAAAATGAGCTTGACACCCCTGCTCTAAAGGATGTTTTGTTTTTGTTGCCCATGTGATTTATTGCCACTATAATTTCCTCATTAAAAAAACAAAAACAAAATACAAACAAGCAAAGAAACACCAAAAGGAAAGCAGACGCTGCACAAATGAGACTGTGGCTTGGATTTGCAGCTCTCTTCACATTGGGCAGCTGTGTAATGTTTGTGTTTCCGGCCAAAATGTTCTCTTCATAACCTGTCACTTTCTGAGTGGTCCTCAGTCTATTTGTAACATGGGAACGCTACCTACCGATGAATCCCGTGGTTCAAGAGGAGCTCCGCTGTCTCAAGTCGATGTCTACGAACTGCCACATTTAGTGGTTAGCAGCCTTAGTGCAGCCGCTAGCAGTTCTGCCAAATAGGAAAAGGCGTGGGAATACTGTGTGAGAAAGCCCTGGTCTTTTCCCTTGTGCCCGTGTGAGCAGAAGGCACAGTTCTGTGGCTGGGCACTGCGGAAGGGCTTTGTGGCACAAGCTAATGGGAAAAAGCGTGGAACGGAGTACTGCTTGTCATGGCAGTTTCTGGGTAGCTGCCCTCTTTCGCCTTCTCACATTGCTTCTGGGCACCGGTAACAGCTACGGAACCCTTCCGACTCCGCCGAATTCTATCAGCAAGCCCGAGGCCAGGAGGGCCACCGTGCTGAGATGTCTGACGACCTCTTCTCCTGTGAACTCTGGCCCGTATTCCACTTCAGGAGTGTTCGGACCCCCCAAAAGTCATAAAATTCGTGGTGACCCAAGTCCAGTATTTCATCTGAACATTTTGTACTCAGTTTTCCCCTGTTAGAGTAGTTTGATTTCATAGCAGTTAACTAATTGAATGAATGTTAACCTCGTTTCTTTTCTTTTCCCTTTTCTCTTCTCTTCTCTTTCTCCTTCTCTCTTTCTTTTATAATTGTTCTTCTAGTAGTATAATTAAGCTGGGTCCATTTCTCTGACTGTTTTGCAGCCAAAAGTGTAGAAACTATGGAAATATTGATAGAAAGTTAATTCTTGTTCTTCTATCACAAAGAGTCACTCAACTCAATGTGACAAAGACATAAAATACCCTGCCTGGAATTCTAAGCTCCACTCACTGTGTTTCAAACAGAAAAGTGGGACACTTTAGAGTTCATCAATTACATCACATTAAATTAGCTTCCATCACTGACTTGGCTCCACAGCCTCCATCTGTTTTAATTTACAACAAAAAGGACGGCCAAGTCCAGGAGAGTCACAATGACACAGGCAAAGAAAGGCTTTGTCTCCTTAGCTATAAAAGATATTTTGCTTTGGGACCATTAAGATGGTATAAAAATAAAGGCCTCTAACTCGAAGGAAGTTTCAAAATAGCTTATAATATAATGTACCCCATCATGGGTAGAGTCATAAAAATTGATTGTAATGGAACTCTATTTCTAAAACACGAAATTTTTTCATTAATTAAAAGATACATGATAGGCTTGTACTATAAAGTAGAGACCCCTGTTGTGTGGCAGAACACAGCCAGTTCTTCACGTTGTTCGCCATTCTAGCCCTTCAGAGACACGTGCTTCTCACAAACAGAAACACTGCTCACGACACCAAACGAGGAGACCCAAACCTTTTCAGTTTCGTTAACTGGAATCAAGGCAACGCAAACAATAGCCAAGGCAGGCTGTGCAGTCTGGCCAGAACGCTCTGGGCTGTGAAGTAGAAGAATGACGGCAGAGATGGGGGAGGACACTAACGCGTAGCTGACAACTTCCAGAGGCAAAGAAATAGAACACCGTTCTACCTGACTGAGTGGGAAACAAGAATGCCTTCCAGATCCTAGAAAGACTGTGAGACAATAAGCTTCTGCACGTTTACAACGAGTATAGTGACTGGAGAAACATGGGCTGGACATTCTGTGACAGGCCCGGTCCTGTCTAGACGCTGGAGCTACCCAAGTGAGGGAGACGTGGTTCCTGCCTGCCAAGACTGTTGAAACAAAACAAAACAAGACAAAACCCTGTTGTGACCTTCCTTCTTCAACTATTGTTGTGTCAGTACTAGGTCGCTAGAAATATTTAGTCAACAAATTTCTTATTATTTTAGGAAAGGAAACTGGCAAATAGGTGTGGATCAGAAACCAGCATTGTGACTGTTGTAGGACTCATTAGTTTTTAGAAACACTGATAGCCATTTAACTTACATGTATCTTCCAGGCAAGTGTCCTTTTACAAAGTGTGCTTTCATGGCAGAGCTACGGGGCTGGGGAAGAGGAGGGTAAAAGCCGGCAAGGCGTGGCCCTGTTCACCTGCCGCCCCCCGCCCCCCTGAGATCTAGCAGGCTTTCTTGTATTTATTTTACATTTAGGCTAATGAGTAATTTGGTGCTGACAAAGGGTACTGAACTTTTTTTTAGAGGGGTAAAGCAATACTCTATTGAGATATTGTAAACCAGCCACTGGATACATTCATATTTCTGGTCCAACAGATTTGCTAAATCTCAGCCAATATTTGCCCAGATGAAATAGTGATGCGTTTATAGCTATTAGGGTACTGGTAATTAGGGTACTGGTAATGCTGTGGTGTAAGTTAAACGTAAGTCCAGTTTAACTTACACCACAGCAAGTAAGATGTTAAGAAAGAAATAGGTGTAAAAAATATTTTGAAATAAGTAGTTACCACTCCGCTAGCCACAAAAGTACTGTTATATATCATGACAGCAAAGATTGACAATATGCCCTTATTTGAATAAAAACCTTCCCTTTTAACTCTATTCTGTAGGGAAAAAATGCAATTAATTTAGGGAAGAATTTCCCACAGACAGTGAGCTTCAGTACAGAGTGAATCAAATTTTGATGGTTTTGCTATGAATACTGCAACCTGAAGCTACAACACCCATACAAGGAGATGTACTGCATTTAAAAGAGGCTGGGAGAAAAACAAAGACCCCGCCTTACTCAGGGATTATATCTGTGGGTCCAATGATGACGGCCTAAGCTTTAGGCGTATACTGAATAACGAGTCAAAATGTTCTTTCCTAAAATATCAGCCTTTTCTACAACTGCTATTTGGTTTCGGAACTATTTTCTATGTATTATTTATGTTGGCTCTTCCTAGGCTAAAAAAAATCCATTCTATGAATTTCTTATGGGGCTATTTTTTTTAAGTGTTTAAAAAATCTAACGTCTGTTCTCAGGCAGAGCCTTCCCAGGCCCACTGGCTCATAAACGTAATAGAGTGGCCGCCCCCTGAAACATACCCAGAACAACACATGCGCAGGGTTCACGGCTCCTGACTGCGACCCCCACACTGTCAGTGCCATGTGGCTATTTTTTGTGCGAGTGCCTACACTGTTTTGTTCACCGACCATCACTGCTGAACTCTTGCTTCAAGAATCCGGGGATGGAAGAATAGGTCTGGCTGCAATGAGGGTCTCAAGGCACTGAGGTCCCATCAGATTCCTGTCAGCTTCACGCAGTATTAACAGGAGTTCAGCTCTCTGTCGATGGAAGAGCCAAGTTTCGGCTAAAACATGGCTCTACTGTAGTTGAGGGGAATAGTGTTTTGTTTTTTTGATTGCTCGGGAATGAGGAATTTCAATGATAGGATTTCATACCATTCGAGGGAAGAGTCTCAGAATTTACAAAACAAAGATGCTTCTTTGGTGAAGTTCAGTATTTTATATTCGTCATTCAGTAAGGTGCTTGGGTCACTTGTATTCTAAATGCAGTAGTCAGGGTTTCTATCAATTCTCTCATATGTCCAGTAAAAAATGGAAGAAGGGCCCTAGCTGGTGTTGCTCAGTTGACTGGAGTGTCACCTCATAAACTGAAAGGCCAGGGTTCGATTCCCGGTCAGGACACAGGCCTAGGTTGTGGGTTTGGACCCTGTAGGGGCGTGTACAAGCGGTACCCAAATCAGCGTTTCTCTCTCACATCGATGTTTCTCTCCCTCTCTCCCCTCCTTCCCTTCTCTCTAAAATCAAGAAGCATGTCCTTGGGTGAGGATAAAAAAAATGGAAGAAAGTAGTTTGGAGTTTAAGCCTACGAGTGTGAAAACTGAATTAGAAAAGTCACTTGAAAGTGAACTTAAAATTAATCACATACTTGGCCTGTGCCAGTTTGGGCAGTTGGCTTGAATACTATTCATTCTACAAATGCTCATTTAGCATCTGCTAATGTATCAAGCAGGCATCGCGCTAGGTCCTAGGGATGAAAGACAAGTGAGACAGAGCTTCTGGCATTCAGGCCTTACATTTCAGGAACAGAATTTTGTTAGTGCTGCAAGGAATGCAGATGAATGAAGGTGGCTGGCAGCTCCAGCCAGAGCCCTCCCACTCTCCGGTCGGGACAAAGGCAAAACTGTCATACTTAGAAACTGTGACTGAGTTTTTGAAAATGGGCCGATCCCAGGGGTGTCCAACCTTTTGGCGTCCCTGGGCCACACTAGAAGACTTGTCTTGGGCCACACATTAAATACACTGTGACATATAATCACGAAAAAATCTCACGACGTTTTAAGTAAGTTTACGATTTTGTGTTGGGCCGCCTTCACAGCCATCCTGGGCTGCATGCGGCCCCCAGGCCATGGGTTGGACAGCACGAAACAAAGTCTGCAAGGGAGCAATGCGTTTTGCTGTAAAGGGGCCCCGTGCTGTGCTGTAGGTTCTCCTCAAAAGGCAAAGCTTTGTTGATAAGATTCGAATGCGTGGTGGCAGGTTTTCTTTCCATGGTGTGGCATGGCATTAATAATTCATAATTAACACAACAGTATTTCCTCCTGAGAAAAGAAAACAAGTGCTATGCAAATTAAAGTTATGCAAAAAAAAAAAAAAAAAACCCACACAAACCATGATCTAATTACTGTTTTTCTCCTTGTGATGCCTTAAAAGAAGAGCAGAAAGAGTAAATTACAAATACCGTTCTAATTTTTCCAAACTTCTAAACCAAAGTATATGGAGTTACTGAATGTGCAAAAAAGTAAAAAGTTATACCTCAGATTTGGAAGTCATTTACTTTTATTTGCAATAAAACTATATATGTAGACCTTCATCATTGTGCAATTGGTATGTATAAAAATATTGCTTTAAGAAATGTTGAAAAACTAAGGAAGAAAAATGACGATAGATTAAATGCAAAATATAATATAGCCATAATTTTGGGGGGGGCTTAACAAAAGCATCAAAACACTATTCTAATATAAAAAATACAGGCCTTAAAAAAATCACAAAATTATATATGGATGATATTTAATGACAACATTAAATTAATTGTTGAAAACAGAGATATTTTGTAAAATGCCTTCACATTCAATAACAATCTCATATGTCTGCCTGCAAAGGCTATGTCTGAGATAAAAGTATTATATCATATGCAAATATATCATGTTATATGATAAATTTCTATCATATACAAATATATCATGTAGCACATGTTAACACACACATGTTACATCATATGTGTGTTATATGCAAATCACTTCCTTTAGAAGTGATTTTGGCATAAGGTCAATTACCTGAATAAATAGTTCCCAGCACTATGGACTCATGGAGCAGTGATGATGGAAGCACCATAATTTTAGCTATTTACAGAATATTTATTATGTTCCAGAATTTTGCTAAGAGTCTTGATGTGTCGTCTGTTTGTTACTTCAATAACAACACATGAGGTGATCACTGTTGGCAGTCACACTGCACGGGAGAGGAAATGACCCATGGGGGCGTTAAACGACTCGCCCTCCGTCACACGGGTTACGAGTGTCAAAGGAGAGATTTGAAAGACATTGGGATCACGGACAGAGGAGTTACAACCCTTACATTGCTACGAAAGGATATTTTTAAGAACCCCAAACATCACTATTTCACTATAACTCCACGGAAGATATCTTAATCACAAGACAATTAGAAAGAACATAATATTTCATTGGAATTAATTCAGCTTTATGAAAAACTTCCTCTGTTATCCTTGTCTAGGTGTAGAGTGAAAATGTAGCCACGGACCAGGACCCAACCACCATTTCATGACTGGGAATCATAGATGCATGCACTCCAAGCAGTTAGTTCTGCTGACTGATAGCGACCCATTGAAAACTGTT
>PVKM010016438.1:0-26820 GCA_004027735.1 Carollia perspicillata
CATCTGACTTTCTTCAATTTTATTTTCTTGAAGTGCCCAAGGAGCCTTCTGACCGGCCTCCAGTCTGGCCTAGTTGCTCCATCCCTGGAAGTCAGAGCTGTCCTCTTCACCACCATCCTCTGGAGCCCTCCCTGCTGGCTCCCGTGTAGTGTCCACTTCCTTTAGCCACCTCCCGCCCTGCCCCCGTCTTCTTCCTTGGGTCACTCCCTCACTTTAGAGGAACACGTCCTTCAGTGGCTTAAAAAAAACAAAGATTGTATTTATTTTTAGAGAGAAAAGAGAGGGAGAAAAAGAGGGAGAGAAACATGAATTGATTGCCTCTTGTACATGCCCAGACTGGGAACGGAACCCACAACCCAGGCACACATGCCCTGACTGGGAATTGAACCTGCAACCTTCTCTTTGTGGAACAATGCCCAGCCAACCGAGCTATGGGGGTCAGGGCTTGAGTGGCTTCTTAAAAAAAGGGTATGTGGGAGGCAAAACCTCGAGACACTGAGTAGATAACTTCCCAGGGATTCCACGCTTATGTATTCCTGCCTTTTGCTGACTTCCTGTGCCTCCCTGAGGTTGCATATAATCCCCATGTCACTGATATCCGGCTTGGACATGTCCCTTGCCTTGATCAACAGAACATGATATGACACCTGAGCAGAAGTTTTAATAGTGGCTGGGAGGTTCTGCTCTTTCTTCCTGGGCGCCCAAATAAAAGACTGGAGCTGGAGCAGGCCTGTGACGCCACAGCCACGTGTACTTTGAGTGACAAATGTTTTTTTCCCAAAGTGCTGAGATTGTTACCTTAGTAAAATGTAATCTCAGTATGTCTGGAAATGCCTTTATTCAGTGCTCCCCACGAATGAATAGTTTTAGCTCAAAGCATACAAAATAAAAAATTCCAGGGTGGCATTTTGAAGGCATTGCTCCATGATCATCTACTTTTCCAGTATTGCCACTGAGAAGTCCAGGGCCATTCTGATGCCTGAGCCTTTTAAGGAACCTGCCCCCCACCGCCCCGCCCCAGGAAGCTTACGGGAGCTTTCCTTTATCCCCCACTTTCTGAGGTTCTGAGCTCACTGGTCTTGACGTTTGGTCTGCTTTCACCCTTTCTGCAAGGCACTGGGAGGGCCCTTTCAGTCTAGAAATGCACGTCCTTTAATTTTGCAAACATTTCTTAAATAATATTGGTTTCTTCCACTCCATCTTCTTTTTTCTGGAATTCCTATTTTTGAAATCTTGATTCTGATGTTCCTCTTTTTTCCTGCTTCTTTTTGGATCTATTTTCTGAGGCACCTGCGATTTCCCCCCCACTTTTCACTTCAACTATTGCGTTCTTAATTTCCAAGAGCTCTTTTTTTGTTGTTTTGATCTGGGCTCCCCTGCAATAGAGCCTGAGACAAAGTCTTCTGTGTAAGTAGCCTACCTGGGAAGGAGTCCCGGGGACAGGCGTTAAGGGCTGGAGAGGTGGAAAGGGACGGGGGAAAGAATACAAGGATGTTTTCAGACTGGCAACTGCTCTGAGCAACTGGTGCCTGCTTCTGTGGAACCTTCTGAGATGCTTTATGAAATCAGAACTGTCCACCCAGGGGACAAAAAGCAGGAGTATTAGCTCCTGTCCCTGAATGGTTAAGGGTCACCTCACAGGCCCTGACTTGCCTGCATCTCTGAGTTGCACAAGCACAAAATGTCAAGGAGACTGACGTCAGACCAAAACCATAAAGGACTGCCCCGAGAGAATAAGAGACTGCTCTCAAGATCTGGAACTTCTGTACAACAAAAGGTATTTGTTGGAGGCCGAACAATAGATGCTGCATCAACTCAATTACTTTCAGAAAGCACGTGCCAAAATGGAGTAAGTGTAGAGATTTACTGGTGGTAGAAATGCCTGTGAAGGGAGGGAGGTTGGGCAGGAAGACCCTCAAAATGCAGTGCGGCTCTCCATCTGCCTGGGAACAGCCCCGAGGGCAGCCCTCTTGTGAACCTGCAGCCCACATCACAGGTGTGGCAACGGGGCTGTCACTACCAGCCATGTTTACAGCGGGTTTTTCCCTTTAAAGATTTTATTTTTTTTGAAAGGGGAAGGGAGAGGGAAACATCAATGTGTGGTTGCCTCTCATGCGCCCCCTACTGGGGACCTGGCCTTCCAGGGCTGGGTTTTTTCTTTTCCAAACACCTTATTGAGCTATGGTTGGCATGGAAAAAACTGCACATATTTAGAACACAGTTTCCAAAGTTTTGGCCTATGGACACACACATGGAACTCTCACTCTATTCAAGACGGTGGGTGTAGCCATCACCCCATTTCCCCAGGTCCCGCTGTAATCCCACCCACACTTTCCCACCGAAGGACCAGCAGTCACCTGCAGTCAGCCTGAGTAGGCCGGTTTGCGCTTCCTACTTGATGTAAATCGGATCCTTCAGTTTGCACTTTCTTGTCTGGCTTCTTTCCCCTAGTGTAAGTGTTCTGAAATTCACCCGCCTTGTCACGTGTTCACCCCTTCCACTGATGAGTAGTATCCCTATGCATGGACATCTGGTTTCTCTCTCCAAAACCTTCTCACAGGCTTTCAGGCTGTTTCTGGTTTTTGACTATTCGTGAAGAAGGCTATTATGGACATGCACGTGCAAGTCTCTGTACGGATGGCGGATACATGCAAAGCTTTTAAAGGCATGGTCAGTTTTCTGAAGAGGCTGCACTGGTGCCCATTTCCACCAGCAGCGTGAGAGCTCTGGTTGCTCCGTGTCCTCGTCGGCACTCAGGATGGTGTCTTTTTAGTTTTAGCTGTGCTGACGTGCACAGTGGTATCTTGTCATTTTAACTTGCATTCTCTTAACAGCCAACTATGTTCAACATCTTTTTATGTGCTTATTTGCTATCTGTATATGCTCAGCGAGGCATCTGCTCGAATGTGTGGGGATTTGGGGGAGAGGCTGTTTTCCTATTGAGTTTTCGGAGTTCTTTGTATGTTATGGTATAAGTCATTAGTCTGTGACTAAGGGATTTCATATTTTTAAGACAGAAAGTTCAGAGGCTACGTGCCCTGGAAGGGGGAAGCCAACCCTGGCAGAGAGAACTCAGGCAGCCTAACCACAGTGTTAATGGGCTCTGTGACCCAAGGGGAGTGGGTCTTTAGAAGAGAACAACAAAATGAAGTTATGTGAACTGCTAACAGCACCTCGATTACTAGTGACTGCATGCAGATCACCTCAGACTCGGTGTGTCCCAATTTGTGGCGTCTCTGGGCCACACTGGAAGAGTTGTCTTGGGCCATACATTAAATACACAAACACGAATGAAAACTGATGAGCAAGAAAGGGGTTTTAAGGAAATTTACGATTTTGTATCGGGCCACATTCACAGCTATTGCGGGACACGTGTGGCCCTCGGGTGGGACACCCCTGCTATAGCCCAGAAATACTTCTTGATGTAAAAAACTGAAGCACACAGCACCGCGATTTCACAGTATATTATGGTTTGGTGTTTTATTATTTATATGGTCTTTAACAGATTCAGTACTTTTACCACTTACCACCAACTAGTTCTCTGAATAATTTTATCTTTTACAGACACGAATAAACACAAGTTTTAGGTTTAAGGACTTCAGTCTGCTTCCCCTCCCACTCCCCACAAGAACACTCTGTGAGGGCAATCTTGTATTCCCAACTGCAAAAAAATGGCATTTAATAACAGATATAGCTTGGCAGAAAGGGGAGATATTACCAATAAATAATAATTCAATTAAAATTATAAGAAAACACGAGGGCTAGCTTTTCATGCCTTTTCCCCTGAGAAGCAGTAACAGTAACGATGACAGTAATAATAGCAACGACCTTTTACGGAGCTTACTATGTTCTAGGCACTGTGCTAAAGGCTTAACATGGGTTGTGCCATTTGAGCCTCCGAAAGTCCACTGAGCACCGCGGTGAACCCGACTTCCAGGTGGAAATGAGGCTCACGGGAGCCCCTTGTCTAGGACCAGAGGTGGAAAGCAGTGGAGCCAGAGCCCCGTCCCGGCGGTCTGCCTCGGGACCCCCAGCTACACAGGGCCCAGAGGACCCAACGCTAGTCCCGCCCTCCCTGGCTACCTTTATAAAGTCGCGTTAAAAAGGGGAGGATGTCAATGAGAAAGAAGAAGGCCCAAGAAAAACTAGTGATCCCACTGAGAGAGGGGGCACCCACAAACTCAGAAGACCCCTAGACTACCTGACTACTTTCCTTAACCGAGAAACGAAACGAAATTCACTGAACGGTATCACGGGGCTCCTTCACAGTCTATGAGTACAGTGTATCCCAGGCAAGAAACCAGTAATTCTTGTGAAGTGAAAATTCAAGAGACACTGTCTATATTCACCTAGTATTTTAATTCCTGACCTCTCCGAAATGTCAGAATTCATATGGCCAGTGGAACTTCCCATATGAAAATGCTGCTCATCACAACTTCCTGACAGATATTTTAATGCAGGAATCGACGTGTGAACATTACACTTGGGTGGTGGGATTCGGGTTACAGATACAAGATAAGTATCAAACAACACACTCCAGGTTTAGTGGAAAACAGAACAGCTGTGAGGTTGTGCTCAGCACCTGGGTGGGCGCAGAGAGAAGTGGGCGGGGGCTGAGTGGGACGCGAGGGGTTGACAGTGTACCCAGGCTGTGGCCCCTCTGACAGGCTGCTTGGGGACACGTGTGACCAGTGTTCCAGAACACGCGATGTCAGCTCATCAGTGATTGCCGTGTTCATGTGTTTTGAGTGCTGAAAACTAGATTCCAAGTCTGCTCGACAAGCTAAGGCCACTGTGAAGTCCTTATGTTCAAACTCCAGTTGAAGTGTGGAAAGTCCAAGATAAAAGCATGTGTTCCCAGACTCACTCTCAGACGCAGCTGGGACCACGCTACCACACACAACAGGTCCCGCCGCATGAGGCTCATCCCGGGCACTGCACTTTGTATCTGCTGGTCACCGACCGCGCACATTCTATGCCCTGAAAGGAACCTATCAATCCAACAAAATGGTTACATTTCATTTCTTTTAAAGATGAAGAAACGGAAGAATAGGCCTTTTCTTGCTATTTCATTTTCAAAGTACTGACACAAACTTACTAAAAGAAATAAAATTTTGCCCAGTATCAAAGAATCTGCAGGAAGTTTCTAAGAGAGCCAACTTTCTCGTTCAATTTCCAAAAATAAAGGCTTTCTAACTGAAAGCATTTTTATTCCTGGCTCTCTAAAGTAAACATTAAAAAACAAGGTTAAAAAAAAAAAGATCTTTCAACTTCTGAATGGCCCATTAAGTTACTAAATAAAGTATTCTCTGCCACGACACTTTCTCAATTCAGGATATTTACTTCCTATGAACATGGTAAACAGGCTTCATCTCAAACCATTCAGTCCGTTTCCATGGCAACACTGCGGGATTCCTTGGCTACCATGAGTCGCATCAGTTGACTGTGGAATTTCTCAATCTTCTTTACATCTTGAGCTTGGTCTGTTCTGTACACCAAACACTGTCAGAAAGTTTAAAGGCACACGTTAACTATGTAAAAGTGACTGTCAACAACACCAACTGTATGACTGGCTGGGGAAAAATGTGAGCTTTTGCCACCACTGTTTTTTCCCTGTTCTCTCTGGGGGCCATACTAGGAAAACCACATTCAAATTTCCAAGCCTCCAGCAACTCCATTCCTTAAATGTCACTGCTGTGGATTGAGAAAACTCAGTGAGCTCTATCAGAAACTTATCAAAAAACACCCAGTTAAGTAGTATGTTAAATCCGGCTGTGGTCTGATGGGAAGAACTCAAGTCTCAAGCTCTTAAGTAATAGAGGAAAAACCAGATTACCGGGGGTGTGAGGGTGGGGTTTATATTGAGTGACGAGGAGCCACAGAAGATTTTTAAGGGGGGCAGTAACGATCAAACCCCAGCTTTAGAAACCAAGACCAGCAGCAGTCCAGGATGGGGAAGGGTGAACAGGAAGCAGGGACACAGGCGGAGACTATTCTAATGGTCCAGGCAAACGACCATATCCTGAATTTGAGAGTACCAGTGAAGACGGAGCATTCGGTCCCGACGGGTACTGACTGAGGCAGCTTGAATCATTAATCCCCAAATGCCTAAAAAAGTATACGGAATGTATCACAGGATCAAACATGAGTTTTTCAAGTGAAGGAAGAATGGACATGAGAATGAGGGGGAGGAAGGGACCACACGTGATCCGCAAACCTGAAGTGCAACTGAAACCAGAGAACAGGAGGAGGAGCCAGCTGGAGAGGAGGCGGCGAGCCCCATTCTCGACAGGCTAACTCTGAGGAGCGGTGAGGTTTGATACTCAACGTGGAGCTAGTCAGGGCATCAGAAAAAAATATGAGCGAAATGTGCAAATGTGACAGTAGACACAGACACAGGCAGCATTGACCTTCATGACCGAACAGATTGCTCCAAAGAAGTGGCACAAAAAAGACAATCAAGGACAGAATCCCAGAGAAGCCACGATTCGTGGGGACGCATCAGCGAAGCAATTAGCAACGAATGAAACAAACACAGAAAAAGAAAACAAGATAAAATGGAGCCACAGATTCCAAAAGAACGTTTTCCACGAGCGGAGTTTCCTGGGTCAAAAGCAGGGGGCAGTGAGGGCAGGCAAGAGCCGTGAGACTGCAGGGTGTGCGGGCCGAGGCGCCGCCTCTGAGCTCTCAGCTCGGGCAGCTCAGTGCCACCCAGGGGGCGGCTGGCAGGGGCTCGGCAGTGACCGGGCCACGGGAAGCGACAGGAGCGAGCAGGCCGGGGAGGGGAAAGATGTAACTACGAAGCCTGTATCTTGTGTTCAAATACCATCATTCACTTGTCACATGCCCATAAGGAAACCTTTGTCCCCTATATCAGGTTATGGCCTCTACATTCTTCTTAAGGTTTGAAGAGAACAATTATTAAACCACACCTGACACGCTATCTTGCTGAAGCAAGTTAAATTATTTCCCCAAGAGCCTGTAAAAGTAGCTTCTAGAATGTGGTTCTTGACTTTGGAATGAAATGCAAAATAATAATCCTAGCTGGATATGTGCATAAATTCTATGCAAATAATGTCAAACACATGATTACCTCAAACAAAACTGAAAGTATGCAATGAATACAAGTGTATACTTACGACTAAATCGTCTGTTACTTTCATACACAAGCTCCCATCAGAATGCCTATATTTGAGAACCACACGTGCCTAAAACAAAAATACATGTTTAGAGACAGGGAAGTCAAAAGATATTTCTCATAATTTAGTCTTCAGGTAGGCTAAAATGATCCTTTTAGAATAGCTAAAAGGGCCAGTTATCTTTACAGTAAACTTATCACTATTGAAATGAGGTAGAATACAACATTTCAATCCATTCCTATTGCTAAAATCAGTTGTTTTTTTAAGACATGAGGTGGTTTGGCATTTCTAGCCAGTAAAAACATATACGGACAGGATCAAAGCATGCCACCTCAAAATAACCACTTGGGCAGGACCATTTTGAGCTGAAGGCAATTAGGACTCTGCCCTTTCTGGCTAGCAGCAGGGCACAAATGAACCCCTGTAAAGGTGAATGAATGTTCCCCTCCCTTACCCAGAAGGGTGCTCATATGCTTAAGAAGCTGCACTAAATGACGACTCTCTACCACACACTCCCTACTCACCTTCCCACAAGTTCCTCTGCTCCCCAGACACCCCAAGCCCCCTTTTTTTCTTTTAATATATTGTATTGATTATGCCATTACAGTTGTCCCATTCCCCCGCTTCATTCCCCTCCACCCTGTACACCCCCTCCCCCCCACACTCCCCCGCTTTAGTTCATGTCCATGTGTCATAAATTCTTTAGCTTCTGCATTTTCCATACTACTATTGCCCTCTCCCTATTTTCTGCCGACCATCTATGCTACTTATTCTGTGACTTCTCTCCACTTCTCCTCCTCCCACTCCCCTGTTGCTAACCCTTCATGTGATCTTCATTTCTGTGGCTCTGCTCCTGATCTAGCTGCCGCTTAGTTTGCTTTTGTTTTACGTGTGATTGTTAATAACTGAGTTTGCTGTCCTTTTAATGTTCGTATTTTTTTTCTTTTTCTTAGATAAGTCCCTTTAACATTTCATATAATAAGGGCTTGGTGATAATGAACTCCTTGAACTGGACCTTATCTGAGAAGCACTTTATCTGCCCTTCCATTCTGAATGAAAGTTTTGCTGGATAGAGCAGTCTTGGATGTAGTCCTTGCGTTTCATGACTTGGAATACTTCTTTCCAGCCCCTTCATGCCTGTAAGGTCTCTTTTGAGAAATCAGCTGACAGTCTGATGGGAACTCCTTTGTAAGTGACTGTTCCCTTATCTCTCGCTGCTTCTAGAATTCTCTCCATTTTAATCTTGGGTAATGTAATTGTGATGTGCCTCGGTGTGTTCCTCCTTGGGTCCAACTTCTTTGGGACTCTCTGAGCTTCCTGGACCTCCTGGAAGTCTATTTCCTTTGCCAGATTGGGGAAGTTCTCCTTTATTATTTGTTCAAATAAGTTTTCCACTTGTTGCTCTTCCTCTTCCTCTTCTGGTACCCCTATAATTTGGATGTTGGAACATTTAAAGATGTCCTGGAGGTTCCTAAGCCTCTCCTTATTTTTTTGAATTCTTGTTTCTTCATTCTTTTCTGCTTGGTTGTTTGTTTCTTCCTTGTGGTCCACTCCATTGATTTGAGTCCCAGTTTTCTTCCCATCACTACTGGTTCCCTGTGCATTTTCCTTCATGTCCTTTAGTGTAGCCTTCATTTTTCATCTAATTTGCGACCAAAATCAACCAGTTCTGTGAGCTTCCTGATCACCAGTGCTTTGAACTGTGCATCTGATAGGTTGGCTATCTCTTGGTCGCTTAAAAGTATTGGCTCTGGGGCTTTGATCTGTTCTTCAACAGTTTGAGCCATTTTTGGTCAGGTTGAGCCTGTTATGTATGAGTGGTGGATCCTTAGGTGTCCACCAGGGTGGGGCAACCCAGTTGCTGGGTTGTGACGCTGTAGGTCTGGTTGAATGGTTGCCAGACTTTGTAGTTTAATTTTCTGTCTATTCTGGTTGTGTTTTTGTTTCTAAATCTTTGTTATCCTTAATTTTGGTTGTGCAATGAGGCACAGTGTTTCCACCTACACCTCCATCTCGGCTGGAAGTCCCCCTTTTCTTTTTCCGGCCTCTGTTCCACACTTTGTCACCCTTTGTTAAGATGGCACATAGGCTCCAACTCTAACTGCCCCCCCCCCTTCTATTTCTTTATGAACTCCAGTTCACACGTAACAGTTTTCCTCTGTGTTTATCTGCCTTTTGTCGGGTTAATCTGCAGGACCCCAGCAATTAAACCTAAGAGAATAAAGGAGAAAGTTTTTCCTCTCTTACAGTACCACCACTCTCAGCCACAGAGCAACGACAGGAACAGAAGGGGGGGAAACAGCAGAGAGGGCTGGGTAAGTCCAGACCCATCCTGCTGGAAGCCCGAG
This sequence comes from Carollia perspicillata, assembly GCA_004027735.1. Lineage (NCBI taxonomy): Eukaryota > Metazoa > Chordata > Mammalia > Chiroptera > Phyllostomidae > Carollia > Carollia perspicillata. Next base: position 9,488 of record PVKM010016438.1, read on the forward strand.
TTCACACCTTCCCCGTCCCACGCTCTCAGGAGGTGGACTGAGGCTTGAGTGGTCAGCAAAATCACGTCGTTACCATGATGGGGCACAGACGCGTTATTACAGAAAACAGAGGTCTGCCTTGAAAAGACGTCTCCATCCAAATTTTCCCAAATCCAGAACAACTCCTACACTGTGTGCCAGGCTACACAATACTTTTTGTTAAAAATATTCAGCTCTCGAGAAACGAAAAGAAACTGAAACTTTAAAAGGTACTAAGTGTGACGACCATGTGAAGTTTTCACTCTTGGTTAAAAGACTACCCACTCTCTTCATCAGGAGAAATGAAGTTAAAGGGTCAATGGTGTTATAATAAGAGGGTCCATTTCATAACTCGGGCGCACCTAAGTTACCCTGCCAGATGCCTTGGAGAGAAAAAGAAATCCAGACTCTTGCTCTCTCAGGAACTTTGAGTCCCACCAACCAAAAATAACCAAAACAGAACACAAACTGGGTCCTCTAAAGGCACGCACAGGTAAAATGCTGAGAGAAAACAAGTAATTCAGATCGGGGCAAGAGGAAATGTAAAAAGGTTTCCTGGAGGTGGCTTTGCAAAGAATTTTTTTGCTTTTAGGGAAGAAGGCGGGATAAAGGCTCAAGCAGCAGCCTGCATGAAGATTCCGAGAACTCTGCAGCTTCGTGGGGCTAGAGGCCAGGGTGGCGGGAACGGGGGGGACACCACACCAGACAGGCTGCCGAGAGGGTCGGCCAGTGGGCTCGGAGTCTGCACGTGACCCAGCTGTCAATGAAGAACCACTCGGAAAGCAGAAAACGGAGAGGCTTCAATGTGTGTGTTGTAGACCATTGTGGGATGAGAGGAAGCAGGGATTGAAAAGGCAAGCAGACCAACCATGAGGTCATTGCATGGTCCAGCAGTGATACCACCTCCAATGAGGGTGATGTCAGAGAGGACGGCAGGCGGGACGATGTGCGTTATCAAAGGTGCAGCATGGTCGGGAGAGAAGAGAGATTTTTTTGTAGAACAGGTTCAGAGAATTCTGACAAATTCTATTCTTTAGTCCTAGCAGGTAGAAACAACAGTATGGACTTGGGGCTTCGAGTCCTGATTTCAAATTTTAACTTAATCTCTTAGACTATACATGTCATGTAACGTATCCAAGACTGTTTGTTCAACTACCTCAAGGGGCTGTCTTCATCGTTCACATAAATTATACATACAAATATATGTAAAATGCCTGTCACGTAGGAGGTTGTCAGTAACCAGCAGAAGGCTATCACGAAAACGCAAGAGTGTTGAGGCCACCAGCATTTTCTGACTGGGCAAAGAGCCGGAAAAGGTCTCTCTCCAGCTTATTCTGGACATGCTGTGTTTCACAGCAGTGCCCTGTGGTTACCGTTTTATTTCCATTTTCCCTGCACCACCACGAGCACATTTAAATGACTGCCCTTGATGTGAACCTCTACATTCTTTACTTTACTTTCTTCTAAAAGTCTCGGTTTATACAGTGGGCACTACTAGACAAAATTCCTGTTTTATTCTCATGGGACATGGCTTAAATGAATAAACCAATGGCCCTACAAACAAGAGAAGTCATCCAAATGGAGGGGCCGGAAATCGTGTCATAACCAAAGTACTCGACTTAGAAAATATCTAATTCATTTCATCATTTGTTACTATATTATTTTATGGTAAATAGTGGAACAGAGCATTCTACAGCTTCTTGTTACCTATCAAGATTTAAAAGGCTAGTAGGATTTTTAGTTAACAAGGTGGTGTTTCAAATAATTTCTACATGTGACAATAAAATAAATCTTAGCTTTTTAAATAATGAACTAATCTCTGGCATCCACTTATTTTTAAACTTTAATGTTCAGGTTCATTTTGCTGGGGGAAGGGTGCACGCATTCTACTTCTCTAACGGGCTCTGACCTCTAAAAGATTAAGAACCACTATTCTAACGGGTATAGATGCCTCTAAATTGGGGTTTTTCATGAACGTGTCGGCGGTGGCAGAAAAAATTTACTATTTTCGATGAGGGACCCTCCCGCCCTGGTGGTACCGGAAGAGGGCAGCGAGACACCAAGGCCAGGAAGGCGAAGCTGCGGGTGGGCAAGGAGCCCTGCCCTGAGCGACACGTAAACCACTGAATTCCTAAGGGACACTCGGGGATTGGGGGCAGGAAAGGCCGGCAGCAGGGCTGCTTATGACCCTGAAATGATCCTGCTTTTGCTCATTTCAGGGCCTTATTGGGCCGTAAAGCAGAGAGGAGACAGTAAGCACAATCGGACTTGGAGGGGTCCGTCTACGGTCAATGCCAGCACCTCCCAGGGCACTGAAGAACCGGAGGCCGAGCAGACGGCAGTGAAGACATCCTGCCCTGGGTATGGAGCGCAGGCCCGGCCAGAGACTTACCTTCATCGGGTCGGCGAGGTAGAGTTTCTCGGCCGCGCGACTGAACTCCTCCCAGGTCTGGTACTGCGGCATGGTGGGCCCGCGGTGGGACGACAGGGGGGCAAAGCTGCAACCGGATGCTGCGTGACCTGACCCACTTACTACCTACTTCCCACCACTGCCGATCAATCGATACCTCGGCCCACCTGACCAAGAGGGTGGCACCTTCTCCGCACCAACGTGTCGTTTTATTGGATGGCCGGTATGACACTTGACCAATGAGAAGTATGGATGTTGTCAGGAAAGGGGCGGAGCCCCGAGCGGGTGGCTCTGGGAGCTGGCCCAGAGAAGTTGAGAACAGGGGGACAGTTGGCGGCTCCTGCAGCGCCCCCTGGAGCAGTGGAGGAGCGTCTGTCTCGCCGCCCTGTAGGCGGGACGTCTACGGTAAAGCCAGATTGCGCTGACAAGAATCGTAAGTATTGTGCAGGTCAAGTGCCTCTTCTTACAGACAATAGTTACTATTTATGGAGTGTTACTAAGTGCCTGCTGCTATTTTATAGTCTTCACACCTATTAACTCATTTAACACTCATAAATATCCCAGAAGTAGATACTAGTATTACTCCCATTGTATAGATGATGAAACTGAGCCCACTGAAATGAAATAGTTTACCCAGTTCTGTAGCTTAATAGATCTTGGCCCAAACCTCTTATTCCTTAATGTAACACTCTTTTCACTAAGACATTTGCCACTCAAGCCCTTGGAAACAAGACTACATGTCTTTTCTTCCCAGTGTTAATTTGCTAAATCAAATTCTTAATAAAGCTTGGCACATTCCAGCCAACTTTGGAGAAGCGGTGGCTAGAAGTGCTCAGGTCAGACCACCCCCAGGGGACAGCCTCATTTCCCAGCTCTGTTCACTGGTCTCATCTCTGTCTGTGCTCAGGGCTCTGGGATCCTCTGGGTTAGCCAAGCACCTGCTTCCCTGTGCAGGTACTGGGTGAGCCAAAAAGTTTGTACATTGTTGTTGTTTTTTTCCAGTAAAATAAAATAAAAGACACGTTTTTCATTTTCACCAGTACCTTTATTGATTTGGGTATTATGTTGGCTATCTCCTGCACACGGTAGAACGTTGATTGTTCTCAAATAATGTCATGATTTGATCGCTGTCAACTTCAACTGGTATACCTGACGGTGGAGCATCTTCCAGCCAGAAATCTCCAGGACTAAACTTCGCAAACCCCTGGTGACATGCTTAATCAGTCACAGCACCTTTGCCGTACACTGCACAAATCTTTTTTTGCGTTTCAGTTGCGTTTTTACCTTTCTTGAAATAAAAAAGCATACTATGCCAAAAATGCGTATTTTCTTCAGCCTTCAAGATTACAGTGGCTACACAAAATATTCACCAATTTTGATAAATTTAAAAAAACGCATGCTGATATGGCAGCTGTCACAATACAATCTAACAACATTGTTTCAAATGAAGTTAAAGACAACTACACACTACAAGAGCCATCTTAGGGGGAAAAAACCAAAGGAACTTTTAGGCCAACCCACTACGTCAGGTCAGCGGAGCATGAGAGAAGAATGGTCACTTGTGGGCCCGGAGGGGATGCTAATAGTGATCGCACAAGCTGACCCTCAATAAACAGGGTGGACGTTCGACAGGTGGGCAAGGAGGGGAGGAGGTCTCGGCCCACTTTACATCTGCCGTGGAACTGATGTGACAGGTGTTTAGGGAGTGAAGGGACAGAAGAAGCAAGAAAAGAAGCCGTATCATCACTTATGCCGGGATTAAGAAATGTGAACTTTGTCCTGCAGGAAATAGGGTGACATAGAAGGATATCATTCATCAGTTACATTTATTGAGACATATTTTATATACAATAAAATGTTTTGGCTTTAAATGTATAGTTTGATGCATTTTGAGAAATGTACCCATTTGGGTATATACCCGTATTCCCCAAACCACCATCAAATTACAGAATACTATGTCTCCAAAACATTCCCTAATGTTTATTTATACTCAGTCTCCCCACCCCTGGCCCTAGACAACCACTGATCTGCTTCTTGCTACTATAAATTAGTTTTTCCTGTCAATTGAAGGGCTTTAAGCAGATTAGCATGTTACAAGGCTCCGGCTGCAAACCAAGCCCAGCAGCAGGGAGACAGACCTCTGAAGATGGTCTTGCAGTGATACATGCATAAGACACTTTGAATTCCCAAGGATTTTGAATAAGGGAATATGGTCCTGCGCCCTTTTCCTTAACAGGTGAAGAAGAAACCAAGCCTGAGAAATAATTTATACTAAACAGATTGGCACTGAACTTGGCTCTCCCTTGTCCAGCAAGTGGCGAGCCAGCACAGACATCACAACAAGAAGTATAGGATTCATTTCGATTTTTAGAAAATGAAACTAGTGGCAACAGGGAAGTGGGATTAGAAGACTGAGTTTGTGTGTAAGGTCAGACCAAAGGCCCTTGTTCTTTTCCCTCTGTCCATTGCGTCTGGGATTGTGTTCCTGTCCTTGCCATCCAATCCCCTTCCCACCATGGCGTTTTCCTCTCTATCCACCCCTGGCCTTCGACTGCAGCTGCATTCACTGAAGTCACCAGCTTGACCCCACTGACCATATTGCTCAATCCAGCAGTCAGCTCGGAAGCCTTTCTTGACTAGATTATTCAGCTGCGTTTGAGGTCACTGGCCACCCCTTGGTCCTTTAAACTTCCCAGGCCCTTGGCTTTTGGGATCCCATTCTTCTCTCCTTCTTTACCTCTCTGGCTTTTCGTGCTCTGGCTCTGTCCTGGCCTCTTCTGCAGCCCCTGGTCCTTCAGGACTGGGTCCCGAGGGCCCAGACTTTGACTCCACGCTCTATCATCCTTCCCAGGTTCTCACTTCCACCTCCACGCTGTGTGACTCCTGGATTTCTGCCTAGTCCACAATTTCTCCCAGGGCTTCAGGTTCAAAATCCAAATACCTGCCAGGCTCTGGGCTAACCCCAGAGTTCGATTTTGGGAGTTGAAAACAATTTCTCAGCAAGTGGAAGCAATTTATAAGCAGTAAATGCGGTGCCTCCATTTTTTACTCATTTTGCTGTTGCCACTGGCCAAGTATTAGTAGCCACTCATGTGCTGCATTTAATTGCCAGGAATTCAATAGCTATGCGTTGCAGACCCTTTGTGGGCCAGTCGTTGTGCTGGGCAAAGTGCTTATAAGCTAACGAGGTCAGTGGCAGAGACAATAAGGCAAATTCACAAATACCTGTCATCGAAGACAGAGAATGTGACACAGTGCGGGAGAGAGCGGTCTCACCCACAGGCCGGGTGATGCTTGCGTTTCCTTTCCCTCCCCTTTATCTTTTCCCAAAGGAGGAAGGTTTTGTTGTTGTGTAGCTAGAGAGAATTGACTGCTTGTTTTTGAACTCTTCTGCTTGAAGTTTTTTGTGCCTTTTTGTGGTCCTCGGTTGTCTTTAAAAGCAGTCACTGGCATGGCTGTTCCAGACTCAGAACAAATACAGATTCTTAAATGGGTTCTTATATGAATGATCGTAATAACAGCCCACAGTGCTGCTGGCACGCCAGGAACGTTGGCGTGCAGTAAGTACTGAGGGACCCCACTCTCTGCCGGGAGTCAAAGAAGCCCTGTTCCTCTCGTCCCTTCCTGGGTTTCATGGACTCAGTGCAAAGCGGTCAGGATGAAACAGACCTGGTGAGAGCAGCCAGCCAGGAAACCGGTTTGCCCAGCAGTGTGTCCAGGGTGGGGAGGGGAGGCAACCTGAGGGCCTTCTGACACGGATCTGGTCTCCAGGCAGCTCTGGCCCAGTGTCCAGCGGAGGGCAGTGGTGTGCAGACTGTAGACAGAGCCTCGACCCTGAAAGCCAGTGTCAGCCTTTCCTGAGGGAAGCAGTCTGTCACAGAGCACCCACCCTCACTTTAGCTGGGGAAGGGGTTGGGTTTGGTTACCTTTTGCTCAGTCCCTTTCTTTTCAGACAGAGCCGAGGCTTTTATTTGATTGCCAGGAACTTCCCAACCCGTTTAATTCATTGCTTACTTGTCCTGCACCTCTTCGGTGTCAGTCACTTACCAGGTGTGCTAAGGTGAACACGAAGACGAGCAGGAGAGGCTCGCATGCTGATGAGAGCAGAGGAGAGCTCGGGGAAGGCAGGTTTGCAAATAATCAAACTGAAAGGCAGAAGTAGGCATGGATGGAGCCACTAACACCACAGGACGCAGCACACGGGACTCAACAAGTGCGAACGTTCCCCTCCCGCGTGTTAGGGTGCGGTGGAGGTGTGACTGGATGAAATGTCACAAGCAGTTCCGCCTGGTGTGTCTGTGGGGGCATCCCAGAGCTGACCCCCAAGGACCCACACTCGGCCTTCCTTCCCAGATTCTGTGATCAGCAGCCCTGGAGTTGCCGGAGGGACGCTATAACAATAAGGACTACTTTGAGACTGGGTGTGGGGCGGGGCAGGGAGGGAGGGAGGAGCCAGAGCAGAGATAGTCACCCTAAGAAACGGAGCCCCTTCCCAGAGCCACGTGCTAGCATCCTTGCGCCCTCCGCAGCTACGGAAGCACCCTCTGGGTGGGTTTCAGAGCTGTCTCTCTCTGTCTTTGTTGCGCTCCGCTCCAGGAAAGCTGACATTTCCGTACCTTGGGCAGGTAATGATCCCTTTAAGGTAAAGCCGACTGAAGTCCAATGAACACACCTCAAAAAACAACAGGGGGAAAAAAAGCCTTGTTTTTTCCAAGGGCGTTGAGAGAGAACAGGCTCTGACTGAGCCTTGGGGATGGGAAAGGCCACCCGCAGTGCTGCCTTCGCTGGGAAAAGGTGGGTCAGGCCAGGTCATAGGCTGCCCAACCCCCGGTGCTCAGTGCTCTGTGCCGGGCCAAAGGCCAGGACACTGAGATTCCTGAGGCTCCTGGCTTGTCAGTTTCATCTGAAACTGATTAAAATGAAATGCAAACCCAAGGAGCTGGGAAGAAAAGGTCAGGATTTTACCCCCACCTGCTCCCCTCCTTCCTCCCCAGCACACTGCGCTCTGGCCTGGGTCCCATGGCCGCTCAGATTTCCCACATGCCCGTAAAGGCCGGAGAATGGCCCCATTGTGGACGAGACAAACCAAAATAGCAGCATCTTCTGTTCTCTGCCTCAGGGACATTCACTTCAAACCCCAAAGTCCCAGATGTGGACGACAATGGCCGTTGTTGTTGCAAATTAGTGATCCTGGAACAGATGAGGGGCAGGTAGTCGGAAAGCAGCCAGTGCGATGGGTTGGGCCGTGGGGAGAGAACAATTAGGCAGTCACTTCATTAACCCAATTAGCCCTCCCTGGCCTCAGGAATTGTGGGGAAGGTGGGGAGAGGGGACAACCAACTGGTGGGAGCTGATGGGGGCTGGGAGGTGGGGAAGGGGGAATCAACGCTGAGACCAAAGCATTAGGACTAAAACTCCAGCTATTGCTAGACTGGTCAGTGCTATTTTTATCATTTTTTAAATGCTCCGGATTTTTTTTTTTTGAAACTATGCCCTGGAGCATTTGGGTGAATGGTGTTTGCATTAATTAATAAATCAGATGACATCTCTACTTAGCAGCAGACTCTGCCATGGAAACTCTCTAGGTGGCCCGAGAAATGGTGACTGTGGACTCCTGATAGATCACAACTGTCCTGTCCTCAGTCATTCAGTCCAACCTGTCAATCACCATGGTGGCCTGAGCACCTGCCTGGTACTCACTTGGGTTTTGCGAGGGGAGGGGAGCGGACACAGCGCAAAAAAGGTGATGTGTGTGTGCATGGCTAGCTATAATAAACAGTGTTCACAATCGAGTTACAAAACGCTGCTGAGCAGAGGAGGGGCAGGTTAACTGAGGGCGGGTGTCCTAAAAAGCCACACGGAGAACCTGGGATTTGAAGGTAAGGGTCAGATTATGATAGGTGGAATCTCGGATGTACAGAGGGTGTGAGCAAAGGCACAGAGACAGGTTTTTAGGGAGCAGGTTCAGCCCTTCCCTAGTTGGGGAAGGTTGGGGTCTCCAGAACGTGGTGGGCTTAGTGGCAGAGATGCCTAGAGCGGCCAGCTGGGAAAGAGGGTGTTGGAGTGAGCGGTGGCAAATGGGAAAATGGCAAACAAGATCTTCCCACTGTCCTGTCTTGACTTTCATTTTTAGAGGCCATGGGGAAGGGCCTGGCCTGGGAGCTTAGTGTGGCCACCTAGGGTCGCAGGAACCAGGACACCGACACCCACAGCCTTCGGTGCAGTTGGTAAAGGGAGACAGGGAATCCTATCAAGCTCTGTGCACTGGGACACAGGGAGGACAGATGGGGAAGATAAGCCCAGCCCCGGGGGAAATCATGGCGGGTAAGGCGCCCGTCCTGTCTCCTTCCCCACCCAGACCCGGGAGCCGTTGTCCGCCAGCTCCCCCAGCCTCTCGCTCTATTATCAGTCCCCCCACACGTCATCGGACGCTCACCCAGTGTCCCTCCTTGGCTCTGTCCCCTTCTCACCCTAGCCAGCCTCCCAGCCACTGTGAAAGAGAAAAATAGTAAAACATGCGGAGCTTTTGTCTTCAGGACAAAGACGAGGTGTCCTGTGTCTCTAGTGATGGGGCAGTGGCAAGCCGGTGTGTCTGGTCAGCAGGGCTTCTGCTGAACTTCGCTCCTGTTTACGGTGTGTGTTCAGGGACGCAGGGCTGGGTGGGCAGACGCTGACCTTTGTAACTGAATACCCCACACGGGACCCTGCAGACAGTGCTGCCCAGTACACATGTGCTGACGAGCAGCCTGGGACATGTGGAGAAACTGCCTCCCACCAGTGTCCGGGGAGACGTCCTTCTCTAATCACGGGCCAGTGGAAGTTCCGTATCTCCAGAGACGTCTCAGGCCCGTATGCGGAGATCTGTGGAGCTGTCATACGCACAGGGCGTGGGCTGGGAAACGCGTCCACGGTGGTTTCTGGACCTCCTTTCTTCTGGGTCTGGGTCACTAACACACACGGGCACAGCCTTCCTGCTTCCATTTCTGACTTGAAGCCTCCCAGGCTCCTAGAAGGCCTGCCTTTCTTCCCTCCTCTCTCCACGCAAGGCCAGGGTTGTGTCTGTGTGTGATGGATGAGTGCGCTCTATTCTCTTTGCCCCCAACCACCCAGGGCCTGCCTGTTCTCAGAGCACTGGCCCGTAGGCACTCCAGCCCCTTCTCAGGTTTCATAACTGCACAGAAACTGCACCTGGTCTGTCTTGACCTGGGGGTGCAAGGATGGAGGCCAAACAGAAGCCCTCCTGGCTGGTTCACCCCACTCCCTGTTCAAGCAAGTCCAGACCCTGAGGCCCCTGGGGTGTGGGAGGCTGACTCACGACCGTGGAGCCGGAGAGAGCCTGGCGCTGGGGGCATCCCTCAGGAGCGAGCTGCCCCTCTTCTAGCCAGGAAGACACAACAGGCCTCGGGTTCACCCATGGGCTGAGGTAGGAAAACTAACCAGGGAGGGCAAGGAAGAGCAACAGCGGTGATGTGGTGCCCAGACAGCTTCCCAGAGTGCCCAGCAGCGGCCCTGGCGTACCTCCCAGATCTGCTCGGCCGGGAGGCCCAGGCTCAGCCCTAAGTAGGCCTGGGCAGAAGTGGCCGTGCAGTGCGCCCTGACCTTGGAGCTCCCTCACTACAAGCACGAACAGGCCTCTGGGAAGCCTCCTAACCTCCTGGGGTAGGGGGGCAGTTAGGGCAAGTGTCCGTTGATGGCTGTGCCATTTTCTGGTGCAGTTCCAGGTGGCCAACACCACCACCTCTCCTCCGTCCAGAGGCAGAAGCCAAGGGGGCTCAAGGGAGACGGCTGCTTTGAAGCTCCCGGCATGGAACCGCTACCGCCTGTCTTGGTGTCAGGAAGCCTTACAGCTGCTCTGTACCAGCAGAGCCTTCTCCTGCCGACTCGGGGCTTTTTGGATCATGGTGTTGGTGAAACAGTTTTGGCAAGAGCCTTGGCAGTGGCTGCCAGGAGGAAACTGAAGGGAGATAATTAGACCTGGTAACTGGTTTGCTTTTGACTTTTTCCACGCAGCTGGGGCTGAGAGAAGACACAGAAGAAAGTTGGTCTCCGGGACCAAGGTGACAGTGTCCACAGCTAGTCCAGCACCGCCTGCCGCGTCTTGTCTTGCCCATCTATCCGGCTGTGGAATGATTTTCTCCAGCCCATTTTGCCCCCTACATAGCAAGGAAGGTTTACCGCATGAAGGCCCGTGCTCACCAGGTCCAGGTCCAGGTCCACCCAGGTCTGTGCTAAATCTGGGCAATGCTAAGCCCAGGCATCTTAGAACTTTGAACCAAGGGTGATCTTTAGATGAAGTTACCCAACTCTGTTGCCATGTATAAACCCCAGTATCCTGTGGGGTCTATTGCAAAGGACTTCAGTAAAGGTTGTTGTTTCTGGGCAGGGCTGACTCATCATTTCCACCAGAGAAGTCTGTGCGCTGGGTGGTTGCCAGGCCCCCATCCCTCCAGTTGGCCATTGCTCCCGACCAGATGGCTCATATTAGACCTCAATTTGCAATGTGCCACCCTTTGTGATCACATGTTCTGGAATGGTCCCAACGTGAGCAGCTGATTCACTTGGACGTTCTGGGAAGTCCTCATTGTGTGATTTCACCTCTTCACATCAGCATGGAAGCTTTGGGGCAGAATTCCCGCCTTTGTGGGGAGCCTCCTGGTTCTAAGCACAGACACAGAAGTGTGGTCCTGGGAGAGTGAAGTTGGGCCTCAAGCCGAGTCCCCTGGAGCTCGGCATTGGGTCCTTAGGAGCCAGTACTGCTCTGGGGAAGGGCTGGTTCCTCCCAGCCCAACTGAGGATGGACTAGGTTGCATTCAGTGATCCGTTCCTGTGGCTCTTTGATATCTTGGGTCACAGCCGAGGAAAGAATTCATGACCAGTTTGAGTTCCGCGAGTTTAGGTTTAGACAGGATGACTTTCCTCCGGCTTCCTCCTTTCCAGTTACTCGGAGATTTATTCACTAGATACTCACCGAGCATATACTGTGTGCCAGATACTGTGCTTGGGGCTTGGGAAGAGGATACAGAGACAGTTCTTGCCTTCAAGCACGTGCTGACTAATGCCTGAGACGAGCAGGCGCTTACAACAAAGTAAATGAGAACGGATGTAGCACAGTGATCACGAGCCCGGACTTGGGCCAGACCGCCTGGGCTTGTCTCCCTACAAGCAGTGTGGACCTTGAGCACATTACTTACCACAGTGCATCTGACTCCCCACATGTAGAATGGAATAAGGATACCTACTTGAGTGTGTTGTGAGGATTAAATATTTTTTGACACTTATTTATTTTTATTTTTTAAAATATATTTTATTGATTATGCCGTTACGGTTGTCCCATTTCCCCCCTTCATTCCCCTCCACCCTGCACACCCCCTCCCCCCTACACTGCCCCCCTTTAGTTCCTGTTCATGTGTCATAAGTTCTTTAGCTTCTACATTTCCCACGCTACTCTATCCCTCTCCCTGTCTATTAGGATTAAAATTTTAAAAATATTTTATTTATTTATTTTTAGAGGGGGGGAAGGGAAGGAGAAAGAGTGGGAGAGAAACATCAATGTGTGGTTGCCTCTCATGTGTCCCCTACTGGGGACCTGGCCTGCAAGCCAGGCATGTGCCCTGACTGGGAATCGAACCTGTGACCTTTTGCTTCACAGGCCCATGCTCAATCCACTGAGCTACACCAGCCAGGGCAGGGTTAAATTAATAAATAGATTTAAAGTGCTTAGAACTGTGCCGGGAATAGTGAGGGTGGTACGTGTTTGAGATGTTTTCAAAGCTTTCGCATCCACAGGTCTAATTGGATGGGGATTTAAGAGGAAGGAAGGGTTGTGTATAAACTTCAGGATTCTGGGAGCTGGACGTGTGCACCGGTACTGCTGTATTTGAGTCGAGGGTCCACTACAGTATAAATCTATAGTTAACCTTGAATAATTATGGCCTCTGTCTGTTCCTTGGTAAAACAGTACAATCATATCTTCCTTTCCAACCTCATTGGGAGAAAGGAAGAAAAACCAAGATTTGACTCCACTGCATACCGGATGTAGTTTTGTTCTGAGCATTGAGAGAAATAAATGTCAAATGTGTTATATTAAGAAAAAACGTTGTGAACTGTAAAGTACAACACCCAAGGTGACGGTGATTTTTCCCTCTACTTCCTCCCACCCTCCGGGCCAGTCACATGGGTAACTGAGAGGTGACAGAGAAGGCCCTTCGGTCCTCCTTCAGCAACAGCAGACACCACCGTGGGGCTCTTCTGCGTCTACGACTCACCTCATTGGCATGCTACGCGTTCCTGATTACTAAAGCTCTGTGACCCCATGGGAGGCGGGTGATCTGGGGTGATCTGAGGGAGGCGTGCTGAGAAACTCTTCTGAGAGGAAGAGTTTCATGGGCGAGGCCATCAGATGGGGGGCCACGAATGTCCCCCAGCACAGACCCAGGTTCCTCCAGGTCCTGGAGGAGCTGAGCGTCCCACTCCTACGAGCTTGTCTGTTCTGTGCCTCTGGGCTTCTGCTAAACATGAGTTTGTCCATGGAAGTGAGTGAGGAGGTTCCTGACCTTTGACTGAGGAGAGAGGCCAGACTCGGGGTAGGGGTTTCGCGGGGTAGTCAGTCTTGCTGCTGGCTTCCTATCACAAGGGGCCCTCACATGTCCTGGAGAGATTTCTGGGCAAGGTTTCCGAACTCCACCAAGATTACGGGCAACGAACAGCCTGGCTACGGCGTCGGGGAGGAGTCTGCCGTGAGTTAGCCACTGTCAGGCCTCTGTGGGAGACAGGCCACCACTAACGGGATTACTATCGGCTGTCCTGATATCTGCCAGGAAGTTGGGAAATGCCATTTCAAGGACCCTACAACAGGGAGTCCGGGAGTGTGTGGGATGACTTGGCCAAAACAAGAATCTTGGGGGAAATGGGTTCATTTCTGTAGGGCTCTGTAAGTCTCTTTGAAGAACAGAAGCTCTTAGACCAGCAGTGGGCAGGCAGCTGGTCAGCTCTCTGAAGCCTGTGGCCTTGGATGGGGACAAGAGTTGGTCCCCTGGCAGGGCGGGGGATGGCACAGTGACATGAAGGAACACGGGGGCTGAATGTCAGGGACCAGAAAGCAGCTCCCTGGCTCTCTCCTCCGCCTTTCCCAGGCCTCTGACACCCTGGACTGTAAGGTCAAGAAGGGACCACCTGGGAACCTTCATCCGACCCTTTCAATGGCTGGAGGAGAACGGCCCTGAGCTTGTGGTCCCCATTCCTGGTTGGAGGCCCTGCCCGATCACTCACCCAACCTGAACCTCACTCTTATCTGCTTACCTTGCAAAGTTCTCATGAGGATCAATTGAAACAGTAGCTGTGGCAATTCTTTGTACATTGTCATTAAATGGAAGACATTGCTCGAGACTCAGCGTCCGAAGCCCAGTGGGTAAGAGGAGCCGAGTGCAGCCTTTTGGGCCTGATTCTTTGCCTCTGCCAGTCTAGCCCTTCTCCTCAAGACAGACAGGAGACTGTCTGTTTTCCATGGAGTCTCCTTCTACCTTCCTCTGTTCTGAGCAGCCCAGGTCTCATTGGTGGTCTGGGGACCTAGACAAAAGGAGTTTGCAAAGATTGCAGAGCTGGTCCTGGCTGGTGTAGCTCAGTGGACTGAGCACGGGCCTGTGAAGCAAAGGGTCACCGGTTGGATTCCCAGTCAGGGCACATGCCTAGGTTGCAGGCCAGGTCCCCAGTAGGGGACACATGAGAGGCAACCACACATTGATGTTTCTCTCCCACTCTTTCTCCTTCCCTTCCCCTCTCTCTAAAAATAAATAAATAAAATATTTTAAAAAATGCAGAGCCAGCTGGGCTTCCTGTCGGGATAGGTTTACTAGTGGGCCCCCGGCCACTGGTCTTCGGGCGGCACAGAGGCTCCCCAGGCCAGGGACCAGAGGGAGCCCTGTTTTCAGCAGGGTTTGTGCTTACCACGTGATAGTGTCTTTACCTTTCATCTAGCAAGAGTGAGTAATCTATTTAGGATATTTAACCCAAACCAGACATTACCTCACTGGTGTCTTATCTAAAGCTGCTCCAGTCTTCCCATTAATTCCGGTGATTTGGGGTCTCTTACCACGGTAAGTGGCGCAGGGAGACACCCATGGGCTCTTTTTCTCCGAGTAACGGGATTCACAGAACACACATCCGAGAAGCCCTCTCCTGGTGTTGGTCATCAAGCCTTCTCTTTTCCCTACTCAACGTCTGTTTTCTTCATTCTGAGGACATAGCAAAGGAATCAACCCTGGCCCATCCCCCAAACCATCCCGACTCTAATCAGGTCTAGACTCCGACAGAAGGGTTAGAAGGAGTTTTATGTGCAAACTCCCACCAGCCTCACGCGGAATCATCGGGAAATACTAGCAGCAGGCAGACCACCCTCTCTGAGGATTATTGCTGTTTCCTAACAAGAAAAAGAGCGACTCAAGTGGTCACAGGCTTCGTGAGCAGCTGCCAGAAGTTCAGGCTGAGGCAGGCATCTGCCACTGTTCCCCAGGCACAGAAAGACCTGCCGGCCTCCTGGGAAAGCACCTGCTGACGGGCCCGACGCGGACTTGCCCACGGGTTGCCCTCACATGGGAAGGCCGGCTCTCCTGGTCCCAGGCCAGGCAATGGCACCTCTGTGCTATGCAGCAGAGAGAGTGAGGCCCCGTGAAAGATGACCTTGTCTCCACAGTCACTATATACCAGGTGATGGGAGGGGGACGATTCTTTATTTTGATGGGTGTCCTCATAGCACGATTACAGAAGAAATGTCCGTAGTTGTGTAGATGTCTACTGAAGTGTATAGGCATGAAGTGACAGATAGTCTGGGATGTGCTCGAAAATATATTAGCAAAAATAAAGAAAGAAAAAAGGGACAGATAAAACAAGGCAGACAAAACTGTGTTAAGAGTTGAGTCTAGGTAATGGACAATGTGGTTTCATTATACTGTTCTTTCAACTTTTGTGGTTGACTGGACATTTTTTTAAAAAAGATTTTTATTTCTTTTTAGACAGAGGGGAAGGGAAGGAGAAAGAGAGGGAGAGAAACATCAATGTGTGGTTGCTTCTCACATACCCCCAACTAGGGACCTGGCCCACAACCCAGGCACATGCCCTGACTGGGAATTGAACTGGCAACCCTTTAGTTCACAGGCTGGCACTTGATCCACTGAGCCACACCAGCCAGGGTTGAACATTTTTTTATAATAAAAAAATTAAAGACACTATGAATAGTGCTAAAGGGCCAGCCATAGACTGGGAGACGATACTGAGACCATATTCAACTGACAAAGGATCCCTACCCCAAATACATAAATAACGCTTATAAATCAATCAAAACAAAACAAAACAAAACAAAACAAACCATCGATGTCATAGAAAAAAGGGGCATCGATTCGAACAAGCAATTCCTTTCCCAGAAGGACAACCTTGAATGGCCAACGTCTACACTCATCAGGAAAATGCAAATTAGAAAACAAGACTCTACTTTATGCCCATAAATTCAGCAAACATTCGAAAGTCTGGCAAGAACCAGCCTTGGAGGAGATGTAGAGTTTAAAACATATACTTAGAAAGCAATTTGGCAATATGTTAAAAACATGTATATCCTACAGTCGAGGATTCTACTTCTGAATTTGTACCCCTCAGAAAATCCGGGTCAAGTGCACAGCATGTATTCGGAACACATACTTGGATGTCCATGCCCGGGTTGCTTATAATAGCTGACACTGAAAAAAAATGGAGAAATAATCTGTGGCATAGTAGTATGTTGGCACACTATTTAGAAGTTAAAATGAATGTATTTCATATGTATGAATATATATTTATCTATAAAATTATGGATGAATTTCTAAAACACTATGAATATTGAATGAAATAAAAGAAAACTGTAAAAGGATGTGTATGCTATTATGTCATATATATGAACAATTGAAAACATGTACTGTAATGTTTTTGGCTTTCTCTCTGTGCCGTTAGAGCACAAAAATAGTTACCAGGACCACAGAGCCATCAATGGGAGAATAGTGCTTATCTCTAGGGTAGGAGACAATCTTTTTTTTTTTCTTTAGGAAAAAAATGTAAAAAAGGAATCTGAATTGGTGAATTTCTGTGTAGCTATTTTAATATTGAAGATGGAAGAAAATACACAACATTTTTGGCATAGTTGGCTTTATTATTTCAAGGAAGGTAAAAATGCAACTGAAACACAAAGATTTGTGCAGAGTATGGAGAAGGTGCCGTGACTGATCAAACGTGTCAAAAGTAGTTTGTGAAGTTTCATGCTGGGCATTCCTCTCTGGATAATGCTCCACGGTCAGGTGGACAAGTTGAAGTGGATAGCAATGACATTGAGACATTAATTGAGAGTAATCAACCTTATACCACACAGGAGATAGCTGACATACTCAAAATATCCAAATCAATAAAGTTACTGGTGAAAATAAACTATGTGTCTTTTATTTTACAGAAAAAACCATATGGATTTTTTGGTTAACCTAATATTTTGTAATTTAAAAAACAATTTCTTTTTTATTTTATTTTATTTATTTATTTATTTTTATAGAGAGGGGAAGGGAAGGAGAAAGAGTGGAAGAGAAACATCAATGTGTGGTTGCTTCTCATGTGTCCCCCACCAGGGACCTGGCCTGCAACCCAGGCATGTGCCCTGACTGGGAACCGAACCGGTGACCCTTTGCTTCACAGGCCCGTGCTCAATCCACTGAGCTACACCAGCCAGGGCTAAAAAACAATTTCTTAATTGAAGTCCCAAGGCTCCTCCTTTCCAAATTCTGTCTTTCCCCATGACTTCAGACCCCTTGACTCCCTTTCTGCCTTTATGAAAATGATTCCCAAATCTGATTTTCCACCCTTTCTCTCCCCAGCATCACTTCCGTTTCCATCCACTTAA
>PVKM010016439.1:0-26821 GCA_004027735.1 Carollia perspicillata
GCTTTCTGTATTATGGCTGCTGTATTTTGTGAGGTCAGTTATTTTTCTTTCCAATGCTGTCTGTGAAACTAATTCCCTAGTCCACGGTTTTCCTTCCCCACACATTATTCTCTGTGGGGGAAATGCCATACTTGGGAAATGTTTTTCTTCTTCAGTGGTAAATCACTGGAGCAACACTCACTCTGTAACTTTAAATGTTCTCTTTCCATAGTTACAGACCTTGTTTTTTGATACAACCCTACGTGTTTATTCTATTAGTGAATTAGTAAGACCTCTTTTTGTTTCAAGAATCAGGGCCCATTCTGAAAATTGGCTTAAACCAGAAAGGGAATTTATTAGCTGATATGACTGAACACTTCAGCAGCACAATTGTATTTAGGCTCAGATATATGAATGTGCTGAAAAATTGCCGTTACCTGCGAGCTACTTCTCCCATTGCCCAGTTCTGCCCTTCCTCTGTCATCTTCACTCTCAGGCAGTTCTATTGGTGACTCCAAGCAGCTCTCAGGTTACACGCCCACTGCCTAGAAATCCTTACAGAATGAGATTTTCCCTTTTCAATTCTCTGTTAAACTAGTTAACTGTCTGTTAAACAAACTTTCCTGTACTGTCATACTGGACTTGCTTGTCTCAAAAGTTCATCCCTGGCCAAGGAGTTTTAATACATTTACTGGTCAGGCCTGGGACTGCTGCCCATGCCTGGAGCCTGGAGGATAAGATAAAATCCACGCTGTGCATTGATTGACTCAAGGATTAAGAATATGCAAAGGGAAATTTTCCAAGGAAAATTCAGCCTTGGAGATTTCTTGGATGATACTCAAGAAAGTGTTCGTTGTGGACATTTTCTTACTAAAACTCTGTCAGTGTACCCATTCCTTGAGGATAAAATCTGATTTCTGTAATTGGGTATTTAAGGTCCTGGTCATTGTTACCTCTCGAAACTTTAGTCCAATTACTCTAGTCTTATAAAGTAGATGAATGTTTTTATTATGCTGTTATACTCATATCAAATATGTTCTTTTCTTTTATATATGAGTCCTCCCACCATCTCTCAATGACATACTTAAGTTACACCATTTCTAAAATATTTTCATTGGTTATCTTAGTCCGTGAGAGTGTATCATGCTTTTGAACTCCAAATGGGTTTGTTATTTACAATGTTTTTGAGTCTTTTAAATTATGTATTTATTTGTTTGTGCATATCTACAAAGCTCAAAATCTGCCATTCTTTGTTAGTTGTATCTCAGATATCACTTGCTTGAAAAAAATCACAAAGAAAAAAGGCTGTTATGAATTTGATAATATATTCAAATATGATTAAATATTATTAACTTTAAGGGAATATACTTATATGTTTTAAAAACATTTTGTACCTGTATTTGCAAAATTTTGTTTTGGGGGAACTGTACATGTGGATTCAGGTATTTTCATCCAAACTACCTCAAACTTATTGTTCCTTAGAACAATTAAGTTGGGACGTTATTGGTTTATGCCAGCTTTGACATCTCCCTTGATATTTCTACTTCCATAATGCTAATTATAGTTTTATATATTAATATCCTGAAACCTCAGATTAATGATAAACAATATAATTTTTATTTTTTAAATGTATTGCTACTTTGTATAACCAGATAAAAATATTTATCAGGAATTTTCTTTTCTGGTTTGATAGCTTTATTCCCAACTGTCTTTTGCTATTTCTTAACATATCCTGATTTTATGACTTCCATTTTATCATGGTGGGATAAATCAACATAGATAGTTTGAAGCTTTAAGCTTAGTAACAAATAAAATGAGCATACTTTAAAATAAATCTGCTGACACTTTACTTTTTAAAAAAGGTAATGTTAAGGACTGACATGTATTGTTAAAACCCTAATGGCCAATGTGTTTATATTTGGAGATAAGTCCTTTAAATAGATCATTGAAAATAAATGAAGTCCTGAGGGATCCAAAATAATGGCACAGGAGATGGAAGCTACACTCACATCCTCCCAGGACCAAACTGGAATTACAAGTAAAATATAGAACAATTAACCTGCATAACCTACCAAACACTAGCTGAAGGGAAATCTTCTAACCAAGGATTTAGAGAAGAAGCCATGTTGAGACTGGTAGGAAGGTCAGAGATGCAAAAAGGGCTGACCTACTCCCATGGGCAGTGACTAAGGTTCTGGAGACCTATCTCACCTGCAAAGGTTCCTCTTGAGAAGCATGAGGTTTCAACCCCAAGTTGTATCTTCAGCCCAGAGCACCAGGGACAGGGAGAGTTGCCCACATCTAGCTGTGTATATATTACCTGCTTTGAGGTTACTCTCCCTCCCTCTTTATGTTTCTGTTTCTCTCTGTACATGTATGTGATTACGCACACATACATACACATATGAATCTTTCAAAGCAGATCACAGTGGTATAGCACTTGAATTTGTGAATATTTTAGTGGTGAGTACACTAGAATCATATTATTTGATAGTTTCATTTAATTATTTTTAGCAATGTTTTGGGGTTTCTAAGATGGACTTATTAAATTTTATAATTTCTTCTTCTTAGTTGTAACAAATTGAAAAATTGACCTAGATGTGAAATGAAGCAAATTTTTATTGTATCAGCTTTATTGCTGGAAAAGTTGGATTGGAGAGTGTGATGGGGACCTGAGGCCAAAACAGGACTTCCCTTTTAAGATGACATAAAGTGGAGCTAACCTGGCTCTTCACTGAGTATCAAACAGAGAAGGTGAAACAGAGCTGAGACCTGCATGGATTTTCTAGAGAGGGTGTTTCATCTGTTCACCACATGGGGACCACATTTGGGTCCAGACAGCCAAGAGCAGAAGAAAGGCTGAGCACAGTCAGCACTGCTTCTTCAGAACCTACTGGTAATGAGAGCCAATCATTATTCATCCCTTGGGGAGGAGTCAGTAGTAGGATAAAGATAAATGTGAATACTTCTTCAGAATGAGCTTTATTAGCTAAAGTTCCCCCCTAGGGACATAGTAGGAATTTAGTAAGAAACAGATATGAGTTCTCCTCTATCCCCATTGTCATGATCTTGCTACACATAATCTGGGCCTCAAATCCTATCCCTGTTCTATATTTCATACAAATTATGCTCAGCCATGCTGTCCAAAACAGTTTACCAGAGACTGTACAGGTGACCCTTGATGACATAAATACCACAAATACTGTACCAGCAACATAAAATCCAAATAAAACCCTTCCCTTTATTAAATTTCTGTGTATAAGGCCACAAATAAAATGCTCTCGAATTATAGTCAAAATGCTAACTGTTCAAATGCTTGATAGCATGTCTTCCCTAGTAGTTTTATGTAATAGGATTACTTTCAACACACAGGCCATAGATCTTGAAGCTATAGCTTTCTGAGTCTGCTCAGGACAGGCGAGAGTCCAAATCCAACAGGGTATCGGCTCTGCAAGCATGAATGACATTCTCAGGAAATGGTTGACTGTGACAGTTTTGCAAGTCAGTAAGTCATGTCAATCCTTTCAGAGTCTGTTACTCCCTGGATGGATGATGGTTGACAACTGGAAGCAAGCACTTCTGAAACATTTCTATTTACCAAGAAAGTCCCCTCCCTACATGAGTTTCAGGAATTTCTATACATCCTTTCCCTATTGAGTAAGGAATCAATCCATCTTGGAATAACCTTAGCAGGTTTTAAAACCCACACATCTACATCTCACTTCAGATTGAGTCAGAGTCTCCAGGGGTGGGACATAGGCTTCGTGTACTTTGAAGTGCCACATGTTAAAATCTATAAGTAAGTAGAAGATGACCATTTAATAACAGAATCTTTGCTCCTAAGCTCAGAAAGGTGGGCAATGCTTTCATTCATTCTTGGCCAATTTACAGTGGTTCCCCAAGTGCCTCAACAAGGGCATTGTGCTCAGGAATACTCTAGAGGAACTGCAGGAATACTCTAGAGGACTAAACAGTTCCCAGATATACTGTGAGCATGGGTTAAAAATCATCTTCATATTTCAGATTGTGCTTTGCACAACTAATAATCTTATTCTGATGTTGGGAACCGCTCTGTCTGGTTTCCGGAGTTGTAACCACCCCCTGTGGCTAAGGCTGAGTGAGTGACCTCTGGACTGTGAGCCACTGAGGAAACAAAGCTTATCTTCCTGGCAAGAGCGCTGCTTCTGCCATCTCTAGCCCCCAACACTTGGTTGGTTAGTCAGAGTCTATGAGTACGAACCCTCAGAAGAAGGGGCAGCCCATACCAGACACGATCACTTATGGGTGGCCATCAAGAAAGGACTCGGGGGCTGCAGCAAAGTGAGGGCAAAGGACCCTCAACCCTCCGGCTATTTTGAAATAGCCTGAGTCCCCTTTCTGTTGGGAGAAGCTCGGGAGAAGCAGTTCCTGGCTCTAATCCACTTAAGCCTGAATCTTGATGGGGAGGGGGTGCAGCCCTCTCCTGGCTAGAGCGGGTTCCAGGGTGATCGGGCATAGGAAAGAATTAGTCAAGTCCTGTGAAGCTTGTTTTGCTAAGACTGTTTTCATCCATATGACAAGGGTCCAGGCAGGAAATGAGTATGTCTCCTAAAGGTTTTGCAACCCCCTTATGTGACAGACACTGACTCATATTAAGCCCTCAAATTTCTTTGAAATGTTATCTATTGTTTGATCCTTGCTGACTGACATTGATTGATGAGCTTTACCTGTATCCCTGTGTGGTACAAACCTAATAAATACCATTGAGGTAAGGACTCGTGGCCTTTCTCCCTTGAGAGACTAGCCCCTTTGCTCCCCGAGCAAATCATGTCTTGGTAGCATTATGTTCATCCGTGGTGGACAGGGGGTCTGTGGGCAGAGCTCCCCACATTCTGAGTCACAAGTTATTTCCAAAATTAGTAGGTTGTATATGTTTGAATCAAATTTCTCATTTGAACATCAGCATCCTTAAGAAACACTCCACATATCCTTAATCATTATTCTCTTGAACAGATTCTCGGTGCCATGCACCCCTTTCAAAGCCCTTTGTACCCAAGAGTTGTAATATAGGGCCCGTTCCACATTATTTAGCATATTTTTGCCTTGACATTCTGGGAATCTTGATAATATCACTGCTAGAGCCTGGTAAATTAAGTGTGTGTGGCCACAGATTATTTTCTGTGAAGTGCATGATGCTGATCACTATCTCTGCTTAGGGTTTCCAAAGGTCAGCAAAAACAGCGTCACAGCCCATCTTTTTTTCTGTCCCTACTGAAACTACATTATCATTTAAGTTTCAACCTAGGAGACATTTACATGAACATTAGGCCCCCTGAAGTATAAGATCAAACTTGTCTTCTGTGTGGATAACAAGTGAAAGCTGTTTTCTTTTCTTTTCTTTTCCTTTCCTTTTTGAGGACAATCTGTATTTTATTTTAAAGATTGAATACAGTATGACTGGATCAGTGACTCTGTAGAAAAATATGCTTTTTAGGATTCTTAATATTTAACATAAAAATGGCAAGTTTTGGCAGTGTATTTTGATCCCGGTAGACTAAAGGCATTTAGGCAAATCAAATCAAGAAGTAAAATGAGTCACCTCTGCTCACATTATGTTAGATACAATGCATTATATTCTAAATGCCTCCTCTTCATTTCTTGTCACATAAGTAGTTTCAGAATGAGTGATTGATATACTCAGATATTGGTAAAGAGGGACTCAGTTATAGAGGAATGAAAGAATCTGTAGTGAATTTATGTGACAAAAAAGCATGTTATAGACTGTTTGCTCCACAGAGAGCGTCTTTTTTCTTTAGTCGCTAGAATAAATTCTAAAGAATAATGGAGAAATGCTCCACATACTCGATTTCCAAAACAATAGCAAACTATTTACTGGCATAATGGAAGGTTAAACAAATTTTCTTTCTTATAGCTTCTATGCCAACAGAAGCTGAGAGCTAATGCCAGAGTTCACAATATTCCATAAACATATGGCCTGATGATGCTACCAAGGACTTCAGACTACTCACAGCACAGGTGAACTATCTTCTGGATATCAGCAATTTCCCAGGAATAAGAGACAATGAACCTTCTCCACCTCGCAGTGGTGCATTGTAAAAATGAGCACAATCCTTCACTCCATTCTGAGTTCATGCCCCCTTTGTAATATTATTCTGCAGCATTTCTCATCAAAAGGTGCAGTCTAGTTCCCTTCCCTCTTGAGTTTGGGCTGGCAGGATGACTTGTTTTGGCCAACAACATTCAGTAGAAATGATGCTGTGCTAGTCTGTGATTAAACCTTAAGAAGTCTTGTGTGCTTCCATGACTCCCAGGGACCCTGCCACTGCCCTATAGGGCAGTGACCTGCCGTAGCAGGCAGTCTGCTGTGGGTGAGAAACTGCTGCACCTAGAGCAATGCCAGTCCAGTTTCCCCAGCAGAGGGCAGAGACATATGGAAAAGCACACATAACGTCAAACCCATGACCCCAGATGGCAGCTGACACATGAGGAGAAGTCCAGGCAAGCCAAGAATGGCAAGCCAAGAATAGCCAGCCAAACTTGGCCCAAATTGCTGAACTAGGGAATTGTGGCTAAATGACAGTGGTTGTTCTAAGCCAAGTTTTATGTGTTTTATTAAGTGGTAGTAGCTAATGTCATCATATGAATGGGCTATATTTGGGTGATGTTTCTGTCTCAGTGTATGGATCTGGGCTTAGGATGGAGGGACTCTTATGTCCTTTCAAGCTTACTGTGGCACTGAAATTTTTAGGTACAAATATCTTTATTCAGATCATAGTTCTCTCTCCCTTCTAGTAGGATACCTGTATGGCAAGGAAAGTAAAGTGCACCAATTTCTATCCCAACCCTAAGTTGGTAAAACTTAAAGTTGGTTAAACTTTTCACTCTTACGGCAACGGTTAGAAAAAGTTGATGTCCCAGGAGCCTCTTGAAAAATGGTATCAAGAGCTGCCAGTTGCCCCAGGGGCTTTCTCTCTCCTCATAGGTACAAATTCCCAGGTATCAAAGGCATTTTATATAATGTAATGTGTGCATATGCACAAACACACACACTGATAGAATAGCTGAAGTTTTGGAAAGCACTGTAATAGCCACCATTATTACTATTTCCAGATGAGTTTTTATGCTGGTATTTCAGAGCCAGAGTGATAAATTGATAAAGATTATTAAGAAGAAGGAGGAGGAAGAGGAGAAATGAGGGAGGAGAAGGAACAAGAGGACAGCATTCCTCTTCCTCCATGCTAAATAAAACTATCCTCTGGGATGCTGGTTCCCAGGTTCCGGCTGGCTCACCCACTATTACCTTGGGCTTCCCTAATCTTTAAAGAAGTCAACACTTTATGCCACAGTTATCTCAGTGGTGTAGGGGAAATTCTGACATTAAGAAGTGTTTTAGGACTTCCGGCCAAGATGGAGGTATAGGTAGACACACTGTGCCTCCTTATGCAACCAAAATTAAGGGCAACAAAAAAATTTAGAAACAAAAAAAACAACCAGAACTGACAGAAAATTGAACTGTACAGAAGTCCGACAACCATTCATCCAGACTGGTAAGAGGGGCAGAGTTGGTGGCCAGTGGAGAGGGATCGCGACAGGAAAAAGTGGTGGCTGGTGACCCTGGTGTGCAGGCAGTGGCTGGCAGACCCTGAGCATGGAGTGGCAATGAGCAGATCCAGTGAGGTGCACAAGGTGGTTGGCTGACCTTGGTCACACATTCGTGCACAGATAAACCAGGTGAAAACAGGCAGTGAGACAGACTGTGCAACCCAGGGTCCCAGCACCTGGAAATAAAGCCTAAAAGCATGGATTGAAAATGCTTGTAGGGATTGACATGCCGGGAGAGACTCCCAGCCTCACAGGAAAGTTCATTGGAGAGATCCACAGGGTGCTAGAATGTACATAAGCCCACCCACCTGGGAACCAGCACCAGAAGGGCCCAATTTGCTTGTGGGAAGTGGCAGAAGGGACTGAAATCCAAAAGAGAGAAGAGCAAGGGCCGTTTTTCTCTCTCTGACCCCGCCCCCACATACAGCATCACAACCCAGAGGCGGGGGTTGCCCCACCCTGGTGAACGCCTAAGGCTCTGCCCCTCACTACATAACAGGTGTGACCAGACCAAAAAAAAAAAAAAAGGCTCAGGTGGAAGAATAGATCAAAGCCCCAGAGCCAGTACATTGAGGCGACCAAAAAATAGTCAACCTATCAGATGCACAGTTCAAAGGACTGGTGATAAGGATGCTCACAGAATTGGTTGAATTTGGTCACAAATTAGATGAAAAAATGAAGGCTACACTAAGTGAAATGAAGGAAAATGCATAGAGAACCAATAGTGATGGGAAGAAAACTGGGACTCAAATCAATGGAGTGGACCAGAAGGAAGAAAGAAACAACCAAACAGAAAAGAACAAAGAAACATGAAGAAACAAGAATTCAAAAATATGAGGAAAGGCTTAGGAACCTCCAGGACATCTTTAAATGTTCCAATATCTGAATTATAGGGGTACCAGAAGGGGAAGAGGAAGAGCAACAAGTGGAAAAGTTATTTGAACAAATAATAAAGGAGAACTTCCCCAATCTGGCAAAGGAAATAGACTTCCAGGAAGTCCAGGGAGCTCACAGAATCCCAAAGATGTTGGACCCAAGGAGGAACACACCAAGGCACATCATAATTGCATTACCCAAGATTAAAATGGAGAGAATTCTAGAAGCAGCAAGAGATAAGGGGACAGTCACTTACAAAGGAGTTCCCATGAGACTGTCAGCTGATTTCTCAAAAGAGACCTTGGAGGCAAGAAGGGGCTGGAAAAAAGTATTCCAAGTCATGAAAGGCAAGGACCTGCATCCAAGATTGCTCTATCCAGCAAAGCTTTCATTTAGAATGGAAGGGCAGATAAAGTGTTTCTCAGATAAGGTCAAGTTCAAGGAATTCATCATCACCAAACCCTTATTATATAAAATGTTAAAGGGACTTATCTAAGTAAAAGAAGATAAAAAACATGTACAGTAAAAAGACAGCAAACACAGTTATTAACAACCACACCTAAAACAAAAGCAAACTAAGCCAACAACTAGAACAGAACAGAACCACAGAAATGGAGATCACATGGAGGGTTAGCAACAGGGGAATGGGAGGAGGAGAGAGGGGGAAAAGATACAGAGAATAAGTAATATAGATAGTAGGTGGAAAATAGACAGGGGAGGGTGAGAATAGTATGGGAAATGTAGAAGCTAAAGAACTTATGACACATGGACATGAACTAAAGGGGGGGAATGTGGGTGGGAGGGGTTGTACAGTGTGGAGGGGAATGAAGGGGGGAATGGGACAACTATAATAGCATAATCAATAAAATATATTAAAAAAGAAATAAAAAACAAATGTACTCTTTTATTAATGACTTGAAATAAAAAAGAAGAAATATTTTAGGCTTTTTAGTATGGGTTTCATGTATTGCTGAAATTGTGACCTATATGTCCAACCCAGGTGACCAATGTTCTTGAGGAAGCAAATTAACCGAAACCCAGTTGGCTAATTTGCTTGTGATTTGACATGGATCTTGGTACATGAGTTTTGATAAAGGATGTAGAGTAGCTAGAATTTTCAATAAGCTCCCATGTTGAAGCAAGTTAGGATTCTTTGAAATATGAATGCCAAACCTACACTGCCTTATGGTGAACATTTTGAAGCATGCAGGGGTGTTTAAAAAGTGTGACTTTTACTTGTATTCTTTGGGTATTTCCTGTATCAACAGTGATAAAAGTGATGAGGAACTTTTCTTAATAATTTGAGGAGGCACATAATTCTTCACTTGGAAACTTGTATCCTGTTTCTTTCTTGAACTAAAGATAAATGATTGGCACAGTCTTTTCTTTCAGTACAGCCATTTAAAGCTTAGTATGTATTATATAGTGTCTTCTGCCATAGGAAAAAAGGTGGAATGTGGCCATAGAGACCGTGTAGTTACTGATATTAATTCTTACAGTGCTGACCCTGCCTACTGACTACCAAGTACATGTCAAGTAAAGGTAATGAATTCTGTTTGTAGGAGGAGAAAAGGGTAAGTTTCTAAAAATGTGATATGGAGGGGCTAACATTTGGAGTAAGCTTTGATGAATAAGATTTGGTCGGGCAGAGAATGGGGAGAGGACATTTTATTTTTTTCTAAACTTTTATTTTATTTTTCAATGTTTTATTGTTTATGCTGTTGGGGTTGTCCCATTTTTTCCCCTTCAGCCCCTCCACCCAACCTGTGCCTCACTTCCACAGTCAATCCCCACACTATTGACCTTGTTCATGGGTCCTTCATGTATGTTCTTTGACTAATCCCTTCACCTTCTTTCATCCAATCCCCCTTCCCTCTTACAGCTGTCAGCCTGTTCCATGATTCCACGCCTCTGGTTCTATTGTGCTCATTCGTTTATTTTATTCATTAGGTTGGAGAGAGGACATTTTTGACACAAGTAATGAGTAAAAGTTTAGGGGAAAAACAGTGTGGCTATCTCACAGAAGTGTAAATAACCTATGCATTTATAGAGTAGGCCATGTGATGGGGAGTGAGAGTGTAACAGGGAATATCAAGGTCCTCAAAACAGGAAAACCCTGATGTGGCTGGGGGAAGGGGAAGTGGAGCAGGGCCATTGAGAGTTACTTTGATATTTAAAGAAACTGGCCAGTGTTTTAGTAATGTTAAGTAGCTGTGCCAGCCTCACTCAGAGCCAGGGAGTCGGGTGGGACTCTAATGTGATGTAACTGGTGGGGCTTGCTGTGCCTGCAGGAGAGGTTGGAAGAGGCTCCTACGTCACAGGGCCAAACCAGCCCAAACTAACACAATGGCAGTCGAGAAGGGCAGGAGGTACCGGAAAGGGCAGATGTAACGCAGTGTGGGGGGAGTTACAAATGGGGTTATGGGAGAAGATCCATGCTGGGATTTAAACTCAGGAGCGGGGAAGCCATGCTGCCTTGGCCACGTGGTTTGAAAGCTTGCAGAAGGAGCCCCACCGGCCCACCAAGAGCATGGGCCATGTGATTTTGGATTAAGAGCAGGAGCCTAGCTGAGCACAGATTGGGAGAACCAGGAATGCTGAACTGAGACTGGGGGCATGCTGGGCTGCAAACTTCTTTTTGTTTTCCTGAGAGGTGGTACTCCTGCCTGGCCTGGTTTGGCAAGGGGAGGCAGGATGTGTGATTATGGGTGTTTGTTTTAGTTTTGAAAGGGAGTGAAATTTAATGGCAGAATTCTGCCAGTGTTCTAAATCTGTCTAACTTTTAAATAAATTGTTCCTTTCCTTTTCATAAGACTCTGGCATTGGGAGTCACAGTTTTCTGGTGGCAGGCAATAGAATCCAGAGGCGTAGAATCCAGGGTGATTCTGTTTCAAGAGGACATGCATCTGAATGGATAAGCTCGAGTCCTAGTTTAGTCAAGTTTGCTAAGGGTTATGGGACTTGTTTTCTAAGGAATAAGGAGCCTTCCTTTTTTATATTCAGAGGGGATGGTAAATGATAAAGGCTATTCCGACAAGAGAACAGATTGAGGCAGGCAGAGAAGTAGTGAAAGCTCAAACTTAGTTCCTTTACTTAAACAGAAAAAAAAGCCCAAGAGAATAAGGGTGTAACATGTTCTAATTATTTTTTATTTTCACAATTCACAAAATATTGACATTTAGCCAGTGATTGATGAGTAAACATCAATAGCTACTTAAAAAGTTGTTTTCCTAATTCCCCTTTTGATTTCATAATTTCTTTATTTTCTTTCTTTCCGCATATCACATATGTGCACTTTAAAATGTGTATCTCATCATATAATTGTGATTTGATAATTAATGAATATAATGAATTGCACAGCCTGTATTCCATAAGAAACACTGCATTGTAATACTAACTTTCCACAAATTTTACAGTCTGGTTTGAAATTTCCAGGAAGAGTGAATAGAAACATTGAGTTGGCAGTCTGATCATGTTGCACGACATTATCACTCCACTCTTCATATTCCAGGCAGGGTCTGCCTATGTGACCTAGTAACTAGAATCTTTCCTGGAGGTCATGAGAGACAAGTTTTGCATTCCCAACCCATTTAAAACAAAATTGCCTTTTATGTAACATTCTTTGTATTCATAAAATCTCTATCTGTTTTTAGGTGGCAGTCAATTATCCTTAAAGTCTTTGTCTCCGGGGAGCTCTCTGTGCAAGGAAATGCAAGGAAAAAGTTACCTATTTGGCATTTTCTTGAAGGAACTCTATCAAACCTTGGCAACAGTGTAAGATGTCTCCTTTTAATAATGCCAGCTCATAAATTTCTTCCTCTAATTTCAGTTCCGCTTAAATGCACTGAGATGCATGAAGGAATGGAAAAACTGAACAACCAGGGAAGAGGAAACCAAAGCTCCCTGCGTTTTTCATAGCCTTGATTATTCGCAACTCTTGTTTGCCCATGTAATACACCCTAGAAGATTTTCATCACTTTTTTACAATGCTTTCCATGCAATTTAACATAAAAGAAAAGTTTTTCCTGTTCTAGAGGCCCTTCTGGAAAAACATAGTTATTCCTTCGTATGTTGAGATTTTATCCCTTAAAGCCTCAATTTCTAATGAAAACTAAGAACTAAGCAATTAGCGATCATTAGCTTGGTGAAAATTTATGAAGACATTTTGTAATCACTAGAAATATATTTCATGGCATCAAAGTCAATCATTAATATGAATTTATTTTTGTAAAAACCAGGCAAAATAGAGACATATCTCTTTTACTTAGAACAACAAATTTAAGGTAGCTTTTATTTACTGAAGATTATCATAAGTCACATAAACTTGTAAAGCTTGAGTTAGTTTCTACATTTATCTCACATATACAATACATATACAATACACATTTACAATACAATACAATGTATAGACATACATAGACACAGAGAACAGGTGGATCCAAATTTTGTTTTAGATTCATTTTCAATTTATATTTATCCTTGACAAGTCAAGCTCCAAATGAGGATTGCCCTTTTAAAAAAATGACAATTGTGTTTAATACCTCAAAGCGTTGGCCTGATGCCTAAATCACATCATAGTTTTGTCCACTTGGGTAAGTCCTCTATTTGAAGCTTCCACAGAGCAATTAAATGTTTTCCATTCATTTTGCCTAATTGTATAGCCAGCTTTGACTAGTTATTTACACAACATGTAATTTTATAAGTATTCGAGGATCCCATTCTCTGCCATCTAAGTACTAATGGGGGGCGGACTGTTGTGGGTCTTGTTGGCCTGAGAGGCAGCCTTTCCCCTCCTAATTTTGAGTGTGCAGGGTCTGTGCAAACTCCTAGAAAAACCAGCCCTCGTGTTCACATCTGCAGAGGAGCCAAACGTGGTGAATATCCCTTTGGACTGCTTCATGCCCTGGAGAAAATTTTTCCTCAGGAAGTCCCACGAAGATTCTTAGTCATTTAAGAGTACCTGAGCAAGGGCAACCCAAACTGGAACCAGAAGTTTCCCAAGGCACAGGCCCCTCTCTCTTGTAGTGAACCCATTCCAGGGTGCCCTGCCCTTCTCTGTTACCAAACTGGAAAGCTCCTGGTGACCATCTCCACCAACCAGACTCAGGGATCCCGACAATTACCATTCATGCTGGGGAACCAAGTGCCCCTTGCCTTTTTGCATCTAAAGAGAGTTCAGTCTCTCATTTGACCAGCAAACATTTTTAGCAGATTTTTAGTAAACAATCTAATTAAAATCCAAAATTAAAAGCAGCAACCCATTTTTTTCCTTCGTTGACCTAAGAAACCTCCAAACCTGTAGAAAATTTTTATGAGTTTATTTGTCAAACAGAGGATATACCTGTAAGCAAGATCTCAACAGACTGAGACTAATGCTTCCAAGATATGGCAGTTTGCAACTTCTTTTAAGCCTTTGGAATTGAAGAGGGAATGCAAGGAAGATTACAGGAAAGTAGGAGAAAGGAAGGCAGGGGTCGGATTACAGGATGGTTGAAGCCAGTGCGTGCTCTTTTGCAGGTATTCACCCTTCGGAAGGAGGGGTCTGAAAAGAAGCATTTCAAAGAGGCATTAAATTAGATGCATACAAACAACAGGACGTGGCTTGCTTAAGGCAAAGATGAATCTTTTATAAAAGTACTAAAGAAGTTACATTCCTGGGGTGTGACTACCCACCAAGACCTGCCCAGTTAGCAATTCACAATCAGACAAACTTGGAAGTTACTTTCCATACCATTTATTTTGTTGTTGTTGTCCACACCTCTTTACAAAACGACTCGGGGAAGAAAAATCCTTGGTTAAATACCACAATGAAATTAGTTCATTTTCTAAAAATTTTTAAGGATTACTAAAAATATAGGGCACTTAAATTGTCTAATGTGGGCACTGAAGATGAAACAGGGTATTATAATAAAGCTCTGGTGGATTTATGATAGTCTGATAAGAATGGGCAAATCAGATATTTGGAAGGTAACGTACAACCCATTGATTTTTTTTTTTTTTTTTTGGCCAGAGGAACAGCATCTCACCATTCACATCTCCCAAACATTGACAGCTAATTACTATCAATTTTGTTCATCTGATATATGTTTTTCTATTCTTTTCAATGAAGCAATGAAACTGAACTGAAATATTGATTACTGGAGCTGACTTTTAAACATGAATTTGAGACATCTGTCTTGTTTCTGGAGCTGCTGAATGCAACGAAGGTCTGAGGGGTGAGTGCAACTCATAGATGAGGGAGGTTACCTGAGCCTTGCCAGAGCTTTATCAGGTATCAGATTTGAAATCGTGTCTGAAGCTGCAGACAGAAGACAAGGTCATAAATATGGGGCATGGAATATCAAACAGGTTGGAAAATAACAGAAGATGTTCGAGAAAGGAGCATTTAGTGTTAGAGTTAATGGGTTTCAGTCGTCTGAAATGTTAGCATCTTGGTCTGACTAGATAGGGTAGGCTTAATGGGCAAGGCCAGGAAAGTCTGACACAAACTACAGAGGAACGGTTATGCAGGGATAATGGAGTCAGTCAGGCTCCCGCACTGGGATATCTGGGAGACTATGACTCAGCAGCGTTCATACAACCATTTTAAGGGCCCACACGCACAGAATTAAGCTCTGTTACATAACCAGAAGGTCAGATGTTGGCACCCTGCCGGCTTTGTGTTTACTTAGTATACAGGGATGGCCCCACCCTGGAATAAAGGCATGTCAGACATCCCCACTGCTCCTCATATTTACCTCTGGCAGCCTGAATCCCTCATTAACCTGCCTGGCCTCGAACGCTTGCAGGACAGGTTAATATTGGGAAATGTTCTCCATCTCCATTTCAACTGGAGGAGTCATGATGAACAATACCTGCCTTTCTCTTTCTTTCATTGGGAAAAGGAACAGTTTCTCTACTCTTAGGTTTCATCAGCTGCTGCCTAATTCCTCATCTCCTCCTGGAAGGCAAGCATATTCACTACACCTGTTGTATCGCTGTCATAGCCTAATTCTCCCTGCAGGGGTGTCTGACCTTTTGGCGTCTCTGGGCCACACTGGAATAAGAAGAGTTGTCTTGGGCCACATATTAAAAACACAAACACTAACAAAAATTGATGAGCTAAAAAAGGGTTTTAAGTAAATTTACGATTTTGTGTTGGACCTCATTCATAGCCATCCTAGACCACATGTGGCCTGTGGGCCGTGGGTTGTACACCCCTGTAAGCATTAAGTGCATGAAGAGTAATAGGTAATAGAATGTGGATGACTGAGATAATCGTCATACTATTCAGTGATCAGAAGGCACAATATAAATCTGCATTTTACACAATATTAAATTGATCTCCAAAATATTATGTTGAAAAAACAAAGCAATCATTTCTTGTAAATTATAAATCCAAAACTTTGTCAATATCACAGATACACACACGGGTATATGAATTCATGAAAGATGGCCTAGGGGGGCATACATTAAATACGTCAGTGTGGGTGCCTAGAGGGAAGAGGAATAATAGTATATGAAATATAGGCTGAAGGGGAAAAAAGAATAGACAGCTATGCACAGACAAATAATAATAAAAGGCTAACAAATGAGAAGTAAAAATCAAATCATGTGCTGCAGCTGCTCTCCAAAAGAATGAAATGCATGAAATTAAAATTAATTAGTAAGTGTGAAATCTGCCTGTTTTTTTCCCTATAGTTTGACCAATCAGCGAATTTCATGAAGAGAAACCATTTTTGTGTGGCAAATTATCGAATTTATCCAATTTGATTATCAAGGGGAATTAAGGTCACTTTGGATTTGGAATGTCTTTAGAACTGTTATCAGAGATTCTTCCTGAAAATATGAAAGAACACAGGATAGCGATGTGGATTTGCACATGACTGAGCTAGTGACACAAAGGAGAACTTGTATCAGCTGCTCGTGCAGTTGGTAAAAGCACCTCACAGCACTTGCTGTGGTTTGCTCTTCTTGGTTTACTGTTTGTTGTCCTTACTTATTGGCACAGAGGAACACAGTGCCAAGAAGTGAGAGGATGGGAATCAGATATTGCTGGAGAGAGGTTTCTTAGTATTTTAAATAGCTGTTCAAAAATTAACATTGTTTTACTTGCCTCTGTTAATAATGAAAGATTATTTATCCTGTGATAAGGAGGAATTTTGACTAGGCTAATTGATAACATGAAATAATGTGTATACAATATGACAAACTAAAGGAGAAAGGAACAATGCATCTCAGAGGTCCCAAGGGGCTGCGGAAAACTGCTGAAGTAGAAACTGGATGGATTGTGTGCTAGTCTGCACTCTCTTTTTTAAAGCACCAGCATCAGTAATTTGGGTGAGATAGTTCCTTCAGTAGAAGATACCGGATTATAAAGTCCTAGCTGTTAAGGTCAACTTTCTATGTGGAAAACATGTTCGCTTAGTAGGAAATTGTTAGCAATCTTAGCTCATGTTGATGACTGAAGGACTGAAAAACATCTGTATCTAATTTCTGAGCACGCCAGGTAAGAAAGCAACTGGCACATGGACATCTAGATGGAAGCGAGCTTTATGTAAAAAATACTTTCATAAAATATTTTTAGTAGTAATATTATTTAGATAATTGTGGCTTTAAAAACTCCTTAATAAAGCAATGTAAAAAATTATGGAAACATTAGATAGCTATTTATGTTACTAGACCCAGAAATAACAATGTTACTATTACATAGCTCCATAAATTTTATAAAATATGTTTTCTTATGTCATATGATTTTTAGCTAACCACAATTTCCAACAGAAAAAGGTTTGGTATTATTCCATTTAGAATTTGGGAAGGAGGTTTCTGAGTGACTTCTTTAAACAGGCCACATATTCAAAGTGTTTGAAAACCACTGCTATAGTGAGATTATTTTCTTTTTGTCTAGCTCTCATATGGTCCTAAGTTTCTTGCATTGTAAAATAATAAGCTTAGTAGTAAATAATAAGCCACCTTTGTCCTGATATAAATATCCATTATATTCTTTTTTTAATTTATTGATTTTAAAGTGAGAGAGAGGAAGAAAAACAGAAAAAGAGGGAGACAGAGAGAGAAACATCAATCTGTTGCTCCATTCATTTATGCATTTATTCATTGACTCTTGTGTGTGCCCTGCCCAAGTATCAAACCCACAATCTTGGTGTATCAGGATGATGCTCTAACCAGCTGAGCTACCTGGCTAGGGCTCCATTATAATCTTTTTTGTCCTGGAACATAAAAGTATTGGGTCCTATTACATGCAATAGAAATACATAGATTATGGTTCAATATAAGGAGGTCAGTGACTGATAGCATCCATTAGAAATTTTGGCTGTGAGAACTAGAATAATAAAATTTTAAGGCCTTTTTCTGATAACATCATAAAAATGTATACTTACAGAGAATGTGTACTAGAATAGATTTTATAAAATGGCAAGCCTGCTGCTGTACATATCCCAATGGTGATGACATCTTCTATGTAATTGGTATCAGTGTGTCTTGTCTAAATGTCTAATCTATGCAAGCTATTCACTATGTATGAGGTGGGCAATTTGGAAGTGATGTGAAGTGTTCAAGGTTACCAGGACATGCTGATGCACTGAGGCAGCAGCATTAAAGCTTAAAGTCTTTTCCAAAGGTGCACAGTTAACTCCATGGTACTGTTTTTATGGGCTTGGCAAATTTTCCCAATGCCCAGTAGTGGATCTATTTCCCAGTAATAGGTTGCTTTTCTCTATCTTGCTTTGAAAACCTCTGGCAGGGTGCAGACTGACAGACATGAGCCTGCTTCTACCATGGCTCTGTGGAGGCCATCTTGGTCTTGGCCTTGCCCTTCATTACAGAGGTTACCTCCTCAGCTATCTCTCAGCTGCTAGGTCTATCTGAACTTCCAGGAATGTAGCACATTTGGCTATTTAATGGCCTCTACTGATATAATGCTGCAATGTTTCTTTCTAGATAAACCCTGGGCTTGTTTCATCCACACACTTCTGTTCAAGAATGTATATATGGCCTCTAGAACTCCACCAGGTCCTCTGTGAATATCCCATGGAGGAGGGAGTTTCTCTGTGGGAATTCTGACTATAGTTTTTAAATTTAAATATGAAGCCAAGTAATTCGGTCTGCATCTGAGAGTCAATCTGCATCATCTTTAAAAGAAAACTTAGCCAGTTTTTTATAAACCTTACCTGAGGATATGTTTATTGATTTTTAGAGAGGGAGGAAAGAGGAGAGAAAGAGAAACATGGATTGGTTGCCTCCCATGATCAGGGACTGAACCCACAACCTAGGTATGTGTCCTGACCAGGGATCAAACCTACAACCTTTTGGTGTATAGGATGATGCTCCAAACTGAACCACCCAGCCAGAGGAAAAAAAAAAAAGGCTATTTGTAATGATGCAGCTCTCAGAGGTGAAATGGAATAGCATATGTTGATAGAAATAGAGAAAAAAAGAATATATGTGGTGTAAGCAAAACATATTGCAACACATAAAAAATGATGTGTAGGAAATAGTATGTTATTTATTAAAAATATTTTAGGCTAAGATCTATAGGGAAAAAAGCAAACAAAAAAAGGAGAGAGTCTAGCAGCCAACTATGTTTTGGTGTTCAGCAGTAAACTAAAACCTTGTATGGCTGTGACGTAAATGTCTCTGATAGCTGAGGTTCTGGTGAGTGTGTACTGCAGAAAGCTGAAAGCCCCACCGCCGTATCCCCAGCATGGTCTTCCCTTATGTTCAAGCTGGAAAGAGGTTTGCTAACCTCACTCCCTATTTTCGGATTCTGGTGGGAGGAAGCTTGTGGAGTGACATAGGTAGAAACAGACTTAAGCTCCCTGTGCTACGCCAGACCAAGAATTTTTCTTAATTACTAGAGTAGCAACTCAGGAGAGGAGAATTGTTCTAGTGCTGCTTGAATACATCAAAATAAGTGGAGAGTAATAATCTTAAATCAGAAGACTTGATTCAGACCAAGTATCTGAGACTCATATACAGTAGTAAAGGTAAGAGAAGCTTGCAGGAAATTTTTGAGCAATGAAAAGAGGGTCATGACTTGCCTGGTTCTCATGAGAATAATGACCTTTCTAATTTGGGGAGTTAGTGAAAATGAGATATAATTAGATCCTTATCTCATCAATGAATATGTACATAACTAGGGAAAATATATTCTCTTGTTTTATACAAAGTAACAATAATGGACATTTACTGAGTTTTTATTGTGTGACAGGCACTATTCTGGGACTCTTTTCCATGCAACTTTATTCTGAGTCAGGTCTATGAGTCAGGTACTGTTGTTGATTTCATTTTACACATAATAAAACTAAGGCACAAAGAGGTTAATTTGCCCAAGATTAGTAATGGAACCAGGATTCAAACCTAGACGTGCCACCTCCAAATCCCCAATTCTTAATCATCATACTATAGAGAATTGTAAATTTACTCACTATTGAAATACTCTAATCCCAAAAATAAAAACTGATGAACTAAAAAAATGCTGGTAGAACACAGGCATTTGGAATAAGTCTTTTTAGAAGCACTACAAAATCTTGAGAATGGTTAGATATACATTTAGACATAAATTTTCAATAAAATATATTTTAATTTATGAAAATAGGAAATCATGTGAGATTTTGGGTGCTAATTTTACATAAAGAACAGAGTTCAAAATTATTTTTGTGTGTGTGGAATATATGATTATTGTTTCAGCCTTGTCTGCACATTGACTCACATGCAGAACTTAAAAAATTTATGAATGTCTGAGTCTCACTCCAAAGATTTTCACTAAGTTGGTGCCAGGGGTGGTCTGGCCAGCAGGATTTATGCAAGCTTCCCAGGTGGCGTCCACTGCAAAAACTCATGACTTACGGGCAGATTTGTGGCACAGCCCAAGCGCTCAGGATGGAGTCAGGCTGACCTGTGTTTGAATTCATAAACCCACACGTGGGAACTGTGTGGTTCTGGGGGACTCACTTTCACTTTTTAAGACTGAGTTTTTCTCATATATACAATGGGGATAATAAAAGCAGCTAACTCTGGATTTGTAAATGCACATATATCTCTGGACATTACATACATGTTTCTTAGCATAGTGATTGGCATGTCATGAACACACTATACATTTTCCTATTTTTTTAAAGATTGAAAGAAGATCACAGGTAATATTTCCCCCAAGTTCCCTATAATTGTGAGGCAATTATGTGGAAAATCAGTAAAGTGGAGCTATTCTAATCTGAGTTTAATGGTTTATTTGATAACTTTGGATATCCTTATCTATCATTATCTATCATCTATCTACCTAAACTAGCTAGCTTTTTAGATTTTTAGAGCAGGAGTTCACCCTCATTTGCTCAGAACTCATATTCCAGGGCATAGTAGAGAGTCAAAAAGCATGTACATGTAAAGAAGGAAGCTTTTATACTCTTTTTTTACATTCCCCCCCTAAAGAGAATCTTTGTCCCAGTCTTCCTGAATTTCTGGGCCTTACCTCAGTCATACTTATTGAAATGTCTATCAGAAAGTCCAAGGTCATCCTTTTGATGGCCCTGGAGCAGGCATTTGATTTGATGACGTTAGTCATATTGAACATTGCCCTAGGAGGCACGGAACCACAAGTCATTGTGTCTTTCTGCGAGGTCTCATACTGACTCCTGACTTAGCTCTAACATCTGCTTTTCTGATTCTGCTTAATTCCCTATTCTCTGGTTCATGACCATGGCCATAAGAAGGTTTCGTGTTCATGCCTGCCATAGCTACTGTTCCCAAGTGCTGTAGGACATGAACACTTGGGAAACAGCACCTGGGGACATGAGCAAGTGCTTCAGGACATGACGAAGTTACTGCAAATTTCTTGGCTACCAGCCTTCTTCATTGGACCAGAAACATTTAAGAATGCACCAAGCTCTTCATTTTATTTGAATTAAGCAAGTGTGATTAAAAGGGGCTTGCTACATA
Source organism: Carollia perspicillata (assembly GCA_004027735.1). Taxonomy (NCBI): domain Eukaryota; kingdom Metazoa; phylum Chordata; class Mammalia; order Chiroptera; family Phyllostomidae; genus Carollia; species Carollia perspicillata. The sequence continues at coordinate 21,388 of PVKM010016439.1, forward strand.
TTTCTTTTCTTATTAAGTAATATGATAAGACTGTAGTATAGATGATGTTTAGACTGGCAGTAGAGAAACCATCTTTTAAATCTAAAGTATAAATACATATTTACTTTTTAAAAAATCATAATTGTTAATGTTTTAAAAGAAATATATTTAACTTAGTTGTTATGTGAAGGCTGAATTCCATGCATTCTACATATATCAGTAAATTGTTAGAGCATAACAAACTTGTATGGTTGATGTTATTATATCTCAAGTTTACAGCTAAAGAAGCCAAGGATAGCCAACTAGAAATTAGTAAAGATAAGATTTAAAGGCAGAAAAGCTGGTTCCAGAAGAATGGGCTAATATCGCAGTAATAACAGCAAAGATTTACAAGCACAGTAATGCCCTTTTGAACAGTGTGTAACAAATCCCTTTTATTTTTTCCTGGCATTTGAACACTGTCAAATCATAATGTTGGGTTTGTTATTTCTTTATTTAACTCTGTTGAGAGATGTCTTTAACAAGAGCATTTTTGGTCATTAAATTATCAATAATTAAAGCTTTCTTCTTAACTTACAAAATAAGCAATTTGAAGCAATGCTCCTCTGATATAGTATGTATATGCACATTTTTTTGGGGGGTGATGCTGAGCTGCCCATTGATTTTGAAATTCTTTCCCTTTGAGCGGGCCTGTTTGATTAGAGAATTGTCTCTGCAGTAAATCTCTACCTTTACTTCTTCCTTTTTCTAGTAGCTATTCAACATCTCAAAATTTGTTTTCTGATTGCCTTTTTTTAAACAAACTAAAATCTTGAGTTTTGTCAATTTTTACAATGAACTACTTAAATTGGAATTAGTGATAAATGCACTTAAAAGAAGTTTTAAAGGGCTCTAATTAATATTTACCTAGAAATATCCTAAAAAGAATAACCCTATCCCAGCTTGGAACTCTCTCTGTTAGTAAGCAATTATTACCTAGTTATCACCAGTCCTGACCAAAAATGCATATGAAATAAATCACATTAATTTAATAACCCAAAATTCCTAGTCTTTCTTCAAAGTGTACATGCAGAAATTCCACATGGCTCCCTCAGGTGTTTCTGCGGGCCTACAGGTATGTACTGTGGGAATTCACACACCTGTCATCGTCTTCAACACCAGAGGGCTTCTCTGAATTTTTGCCCTTTTGTTCTGACTCCTCTGTGAAGCTGCCAGAAGCACCAGTGTGGATGGTGGCAAAGAGCATATTGAGGATATTTTAAGAACATCAAAGTGCACACTAAGGGTACTTTCCGGGGATGCATCCAAAGCTGCCCATCCTTGTAGCACTGATGTGCTGGGTCCTGGGTAGGCAAGGAGGAATCACCGTCTCGACAGTTCTGCATTGCTGTGTCGCCTCTGTTCAGAACAGCAATGTTTCAGGCTGGTCCGATGATAGTGGGTTACCAGAACTCAACTAAAGTTAGTGTCAGAACAGCAATGTTTCTGCTCATTCCCTTAGGAAGTGGCAGCTTTCTTCTGCCCTGTGTCATTTTCCATAGAGGGTGTAGAGCTAGTCCACAGGATTGGCCAGATGCCCTGCAATAGTCTGCATTTCTCTTCATCAGCTCTTTCTCCCCTGGATCCCTTTCTAAAAACTAATATTAAAACTGCCTCTCTAAACCTCTGCTGAATCCACACCGCCTTGTCCTTACTCAGAAGTGCTTGGAACTGGAGTGACAGTTACACAGCTACATTCAGCAGAAACATTTTTCCAGGATTTACATCTATTTATTTTTCCATGGCTGAGAACATTTTGATTCCCCCAAATCATGACTCATTTCTTTTGGGGAATAGTTAGAAAAAGAGAGAAACTGGAAATAAGAAAGGGAAATAAAACAGAAAACAGAGTAAGAGTAGAGGATCTTGCAATGGAGTTTAGGAGTTATAAAGGTCAAGAATGTTAGATCTGTACTCCTGAGATTATTAGAAAAATTGAACTTAAGATGTTCTGTGGAAAGACAGACTGTGAACAAACCCTTCGGTCAAAAGTCACTGTTGGCTGAGCTAAGATTCTATAACCCCCTGTGTTGGGGGACAGATGTTGAGAATACCTTTCTAGGATAGCTGAATATATTAAGTAAAGATTCCCTTAAATTGTTGTCTTAAACAAATTTTATCCATTTCCAGCACTATAGGGAAATTACAGAGGATTGCAATAACTTTGGACTGTATATCAAATAGCCATTAACATTTGGATAAAAGTTCACTTCCTGGAACATTAAAAAAAAGCCTTTTAAGCATATGCATTTTCTGCAACTAAAAGTAAAATATCTTGCTGAAGTTTTGGTGAGGGAAAACTCAAGCTATCATCTAGTAAAGCAAGGAATAGTGAGTAGAAATGAACTTTAATGTCTTATTATTAATGAGTTGAGTTCTGTAATACATATTGTGTATTTTACTTTGTAAAATATTTTTATTTTGTGATCATGAAAATCACTCCTTGCATGTAACTTCGATCCCTTAAATCCTGTTTCCTCCAGATGCTCTTGTGCTTCTTGTTAAATAAGACAGTCTGCCTTTTTCCTGTATACATTCGTCTTCATAAGGTGAATGACTAGCTAGAAGGTTTTATAAGATTTTAGAATTTTTCTCCTTTTGAATTACAAAGAGTTATATTTTTGTGAGTTTAATAAAAATTTCATTATCATCAAGAAAACCTTTTTTCTCTGTTTTTGAAGAATCTGGTCTCCATTATGCTTCATATGTTATTATGCTTCATATGCTTCATATGTCATAGGGGAACAGTAATAAAAGACACAGTGTGTCGGGATCAGTTGAAAAATCTCCTCACTGGCCCTGACTGCTATGGCTAAGTGGATTGGGTGTCATCCTGCAAAACAAAAGGTCACTGGTTCGATTCCCAGTCAGGACACATTCCTGGATTACAGGCCAGGTCCTGGGAGAGGGCATGCGAGCAGCAATAGATGGATGTTTCTCTCCCTCTCTTTTTCCTTCCCTTTTCCTCTCTCTAAAAAAATAAATAAATAAAATATAAAAAAAAAACAAAAGAAAGAAAACCTCTTCACCTACTTGTAAGAGAGTATGAGATTTGGGAGTGAGAAGGAACCCAACTTCATCCCACCTCATTCATTCCCAGTGGTTGGGAAAAGAGGTCATTTCACCTAGGGCTTGAGTGTTAGTAGGAGCACAGAAAGCACCCAGCCAGGTACTATAAAGATAGAAACATTTACTGAAGAAGATAGAAGATACAAGAAACATTGTACATAGGACAATGACACCTCAGTCCCCTTTAAAATTATGACCTTCTTGAGGAAATATGGTTCATTGGTAGAGGTTTGAATATATCATTAGTAACTGCAGCACGATGTTCCTTCTGCTCTGGTAGCAGAAACCACGGAATGAATTTTGTCATGGCACAATTCGTGCCAAGATCCTATGTCAAAATCTCAGACACAGTAGTTTTTGGAATCCCCAGACCAGCTTCTAGTTCTTGCACTGTCAGTCATCAATCTTTGTTGATTGCAGCCTGTACACATTCAACAATCTCAGGTGCTCTGCTTGTTGCAAGCCTTCTGGAACATAGATTGTTTTCAACAGATTCCTGACCATCTTTGAAGCATTTGTGCCACACTTTATTACTACTGCACTCATTGCATCATTGAATAGTTTCCATGGATTCCTCCTGAATCATTGAATAGTTTCCATGGAGGAATGTTCAAGCTTAACACAAAATTTGATGCAGATTTCTTGCTTTACTTGCTTAGTCATTTTGAATGCAATCACCACACAGTACACATGCTCACTCAACAGTGTCTACTGCACCCACTGAGTAGTACAGTGAAGTCATTATTGTTCACACATGCACATTCCAGTCCACTCTCTTTGGCTGCCAGGTTACATACATGTTGTGCAAACCATTCTTGTTATATTAACAATGGCTGGACTTTTTCTGGACAGACTATATATATGTAGTGTGTATGTGTGTGTGTGTGTAAATATATATGGGTGTATGTATGCATGTCCACATACCCATATATATTGCATATATTATATATATGTTTTATTCCTGGCCTGAGGATATGTTTATTAATTTTAGAGAGAGAGGGAGGGGAAGAGAGAGAGGAACATTGATGTGAGAGAGAAACATAGATTAGTTGCCTCCATATGTACCCCAGAGGATCAAACCTACAACCTAAGTAAGTGCTATGACTGGGAACTGAACCACTGACATCTTGGTTTCCAGGTAATGCTCTAACAGAGTCACACCAGCCAGGGCAGGAGTATATCCTTTTTTTTCATGTGAAAAGTAGAGAACTTGAGTTTGTAAGACAAAAGAGAAGGCAAACCATGGCAGGTCTCCTGAGAAAGGGGTTTGGAATATGAGATCAGTAGGGAGGAAGGGAAAGAAAGATAGGAAGAAACAAAGAGAGAGGAAAGAAGAGAAATTGAGTACCAGATTAGCTGGAGGGAGAAAGGAGAGAGAGATGGTTGTCTTCACGCCAATTGCCAAGGTCTACAGCCCCTGTCTTCAGCACACTAGGAAAATTAATTTAATGTTAAAATTCTTGAGCTTTCCTATGCTCTACTGCTCCATGGAGATCCAAGAGATTCTCCCTAACATTCCCATTGCATTTTTGGGGTATGTTTGGTCTGGGGAAACTAATGAGGCAGAAAGAATGCCCTTAGGAAAAGTGAAGGTAACTGAGCCCTGGTCATCTTACGAGGATACCAGTGGAGATAGGGCTGTGTGTCATTTCCCTTTCCCCTTCCAAATCTGAGCAGTCCCTGTTCTCTTACCCCAGCAGGCCACAGAGGCTATGAGCTAGCATTCCTTGAAATCCCTAATAGCAAGGTCTATCACTGCAAGATTGAAAAGGAGGCCCCTGACACTCCATCTATGGATGGCAGCCAAAGCAACTGGAAGAGATGGATGGCTCTGCAGGGACCAGCTGGAGACTATAAAAATGAAGGATAACACATGACTAAATGAGCTCAAGTAATGGTTGAAAACCCAACAAAAGTGCAGTTTTGAGAGAAAATTTACCAGATGTTGAAGGGACTAAAGTTTAGAGGATGGTAAAGTAATTATATATTTTATGAGGGAAGAGGTGGACATAAATCTTCTTGGAGATCACAGAGATCCAGGTACCAGTCTAAAGATATCTGTATGTATTTCCCCAGAGGCCTATTAGGTAGTGGACAGAGACTTCCCTCTTCATTATTGAAAGGCAGAGGGAATGGAACCAGTCTGAGGAAGATCTTCACAATGAAACTAAAGCTAGAGAGGCCGCATGTTCTCTCCTCTTGAGTTTTGTGACATGCGGCCACCCACAACCATTTGAGGGAAGCGTGTTAACTGCTGGAGTGAGTGTAGTTACTTGAAGTACTAAGAACTGAAGCAGCATTCCTGTTAGTCAATCCCTCCTGCCTCATTGCCAGACAGTTTCCTCCT
>PVKM010016440.1:0-26818 GCA_004027735.1 Carollia perspicillata
CCCAACCCCCCTCCCCACCGACAGCTGTCAGTCTGTTCTCTGGATCGATGCGTCTGCTTCTGTTGTGTTTGCTTATTTTGTCCATACAGATTGTCCTGTGAGACTCGCTCTCCCGGGATGGAGAGGCCCTGGTTCACACCCTGTTTATACGTGCTGGTTCCTCTGTAGTGCCCCTGCAGGTTCAGCCTCTCTTCCAGTGCCATGTGCAAACTGTGGTTTGGGTAAGAGGAGGCCTGTTAACCCAGGTGAGAGGAAACCTGGATGAGGGAGTCACGGCCACGGTGGCTGTGTTTTCATGGTTATGGGATTCCCATAGGGGAGGAGGGCCAAAAATCCAATCATCTTTTCAACGGAAAGCCCTGAGGGCCAGAATGGCTCAGATCCGCCATGAAGTGATGTCACCGAATTTCTTCTTTGGAATGCAAAGTGATAATTTCTGGGCTTCGTGCTCCTAGAACAATTGTAACCTAGAAACATTCAATCCTTTTCTTTGTGTATTTCTCTTCTGATTTTCCCATTTTCATTTTGGGATCTGGCGCACTCGAACTAGAAACATTCCCTGATACTTAAGTTGGAGAACTCTTGTATTCATTTTCTAGTGTTGCCTAGCGATCACTGCAAATTTTAATGTAACAACACTTAATATCTCACAATTTCTGTAATTCAGAAATCTGAGGGCGGCTTCGTTGGGTTCTTTGGGTTCTGGGTTCTGGGCTCTGGCTCACGTGGCAATATTATTCAGGCCTGCTGTCATCCCAGGGCTGGACAGGGGCAGGATCCATTTGCAAGCTTATTCTGTGGTTATTGGCAGGATTTAGTTTCTGGCAGGCAATGGGGCTGAGGGCGCCGTTCCTCTGGCTGTTGACTGGAGGCTGTCCCCTGTTCCTTACCGTGGGGCCCTCCTCCTAGGGCAGTTCACAGATAAGGCAGCTGGCTTTAGCAGAGCTAGTGGACAAGGGAGCCAGAGAGACTGAGCGGCTGCCAGCTACACAAGGTCACATATTTTTGAAAATGACTCATCAGAGCCACGTTTTATGCCCTTCATGGTATTTTTGTTTGTTAGAAGCAAGTTAGTAGGCCCAGGCCGCACTCAAGGGTAGGAGTCCACACAGGGGCACCAGTACCGGGAGGCAGAGATCGTAGTGGTTGTTCAAGAACTTACACTGTCGGTGCTTCATCCAGCAATGTCAGAGTCCTCACATTTCGTGCCGCCCCTAGACTTCACACCGCCATATGTGGGTTCTAATTCAGTGCCTGTGTGTCCCGGTTTGCCTGGAATAGGCCCCAGGCCCTGAGTAGGATATTGTGATTAGGGGAAAAGAGTCACTCTACATGTAAAATAACAATGCTGTGACTATAAAAATGTCAGTAGAAATCTTCTTCATTTTTATAAGGAAGAAGTGGCTTGCTTAAGAAAATGTAACTTTGTCACTCTTAATTAATTTATTCAACAAATATTTATAGAGTGCTTTCCAGACACTGTGGCTACGAAGTAGAATAAAAATATACTCCCTGTCCTTAAAGAAGTCAGCGGCACTGTGTGAGAATCGTGAGAGAGGCCAACCCAGAATGTTGTGGGATGGGAGGTGGTGACCCTTGGGGTTTTTTTGATGAATAGGCATCAGCTGGCTGGAGAATGTTTAAATCAGGTTTCTAACAGGAAACAAAGGGCTCATTCATTCATTCCAAATCAGAGCATTTATTTGAAGAAGTATTTATTTCCAAAGGTGAGGGTGTAAGGAAACTGGTATAGAGTGGGTGCGTGGCATTCAGCTGATACCTTCCAGGCCCCAGGAGAGGAGAGGAGGCTGCAGCTCCCAGAATCGGGAAAGGGGAAAAGCCCTGTAGCACAGGTCTCCTTGAGAAAGAAGAATCTTCTGTAGAGGGACATAGCCAGCTCTCATCAACCTCGTAGGAAAGAGCCAACAGAATAAACACTCTGACCTCACTGCCTCTTTTCCTGTCATCCTCCGCCCACCTCGGCTAGGAACCAGAGCACCCGGGACAGGGGAGCTGTGGCCCGGACAGATGAGCCTCCAGGGACACGCAGCCGAGGGGAGAGGTGGAAGGTGGGTCTGGAGGGGCAACTAGAAGCGTCTGACACAACGGGGTCGGCCAACCCTCTCCAGAGAAAGGGACACCAGTGAACTGGCGGGGGGTGTGAAATGTGCTGATGACTTCGGACTGAGAAATGTGACCTAAAACAAGAGGAAAGGAGGAGACGAGGCCAAAGAAGCAGGCAAGGTGAAATGGGAAGAGCTGGTGTTCGCACTGCCTGTCACCAGCTGACAGACCTAGGTAGTCCTAGGAGGAATGGAAAATCACCAGGCAGGAAAACTGTACCGTGGGAAACTGGAGCCTGGGAAGATGCCTACCTGGGAAACTGCCTGCCGACCCTACCCAGGGCAAACAGATGCCCTGCCCGGCTGAGATTCGGGTCTGGGGTCGGCCTATCTGGCATAACAGGATGTGGCTTTAACTTGAGCTTGACAAGGTGTATCAAGAACAATGGTCAGCAGAAATAGCCCCCAGCAACCTGCTCTAGCCAATCAGACTCTGACACCCTAACCAGTTCCCCTTTGAGGGTTTTTGCTTAAAAAACCCAGCTCTAAGAACAACGGAGCGAGTCCTAACCTCCCTTGACTGGCTCCCCAGCCTCCCTGGGTTGGCTCCACTTTCCCTCTTATTCCCGCTAATAAACCCTGCTCCTTAGCTCTCTGTGTCTGTCTGGTTTCTTGAGCGACTCTGACCTAACACCAACCAAACCCAATAAGCAGAGACAGGGATTGAACCTTGGTGGTGCCTTGTTCAGATGGCCAGCGATCTGAGGAGATGGTGGGTTTGCACCTTAACAGACTGCTTTACCTTCCCTCTCAGGCCAGCCTTTTGATAAGGGGGCAAAGGTGTAGGTAAGGGGTCTGGAATTCCAGGGAGAAAGTATAAGTGAGGGATTTGGAACTCAGGAAAGAGGTTAATCAGATAAAAGCCGCAGTCCGCAATTTCCCTAACATCCTTTCATCCGCTGACCGGTCATTTTCTTTGTCTGTGTCCTGTGTCCTGTGTCCTGTGTCCTGGGCGGTGGACTGTCTGTCCCTGGAACACAATGGCTCGGATACCACCTGATAGCTTACGTTCTCTTCTGAACCAGGAAAGTCAGTCGCCTGTGGTCTCCTGGGTCAGGGCGGGCTGTACTGCAGTTCCTGAAACAATAGGTTTTTACATGCATTAACTACTAACTGTATTAACTACTACCTAAAACTAAAATTTTCTAACTCTTGATTCCCTCATCAGAGGGTCAGGTCATGAAATCTCCCCAGGTCTTTTGCAACAGTGTCCTAACTGACCTGGCCAAGACCACGCCCAGCCTGTGCTCAGGTGGCACCTCTGTAACATACCTCCGATGACATCATCCCCAGTTAAGCAGTGCAAAAGAGCTCCACTCCTACCTGAAGGTGGTAGAAGAACTTTTGGCAGGACACAAGTGTGTGATCTCTGCATTACATACAGGGTGGCTGTGATGGGAAGGGTGGGCTGATCGGCAGGGGGCTGGTTCAAATTCCAGCTCCGCCCCTACCACCTTGTGACTTTTCACAAGTCCTCTAAAATCGCTAGATCCTGGCTGGTGAGTGTAGCTGACAACTCCTGCTGTGGAAACAGGAGGACGTGATGACATAAGACATTTTAGAAAATGCAAAATGATCGACATAAGTTATTAGTACACAGTTCAATGATTGATTTTAGCAGAATAGTGATGAGAAGAGCATTAGAACATTAGACACCACCCACATGCCAGCCATTGTACTTTAACATTTTACACGTAATACTCCACTTACTTCATGCAATAGCCCCTGAGATAGCTGTTATTTCATGCTACAGAAGAGGAAACAGAGGTCTGTTCTAATTCCTACCTGTGCATGCTGTGTCTGGGGGATATGAAGGTAAGAACAGTCCTGGTCTTTAGGAGATCACAGTTATGGATGCGTAGTCATTTAGATCTGTGCTCCTTACATGGTAACGTGCACACGAATCACCCATCTGGCATCGAGTTGCAATTCTGACTCACTAGTACTAGAGTCGGGCAAGAAATTCTGCCTGCCTAACATTCTCCTAGGATATCCAAAATACGTTGATGCTGCTGGTCCGTGGACAATATTTTGAGAAGCAGAGTTTAGAAGGTCAGATTCGACGTTTAGATGGTCCGATTCACACACTTTTGTCAGCATTTGCACCCTGATACACTGAAACAGAGGAAAGATCTTTTACAGCAATTCCAACTTTAGGAAGTGGGGGAACTACAAAGGGAAAACCATGTGCTCTGGTATTTGCCTGAGTAGCAGCTACTAAGGCCAGGCATTTTGCTTTAGAATTTAAACCTTCCCTTGTTTGGGCTGAGCAGGATATTGTTTTTTTGCCCCTTGGATATATCCCATTATGAGCATTGATCAAAGCAAACCTTTCCCTTTGAGGCTTAGGGCACATGTTAATGGCTTTGTTACTGGCATGTATCTGCATATATTTGCAAAGCAATTCAGCTGCTTCTAGGGGCAGGCAGGGTGGGGGCTGGGGGCTGAGCCTGGGATTGAAGCATTCCGAAAAGCGTGGTCCTTAGCATTTCAACTTAAAGGAGATCCAGCCGCAGAGAGCTGGTGCAGTCCTGGGGATGAGGGAACGAAGAGCCGAGTTCCTGGCTGCTGAGTATTCACAGGTGTTCACTGGAAATCTCTGCCAGGGGGAGCATTCCCACTCCGGTTCCTGCCACCCCTTTCCCCATCCACTTTGCCCACTGCTGCCCTAGTCTCTTCATAAAGCATTCCTCCCAACAGGTCACTTTCCCACAAAAACGCTTCCTAGTGTTCGCCTTTATCTATGGGAGCAAATGAATCTTAATAGGACGTCCAAATCCTTCCCTAAGTAACCAAGCCTCAGGTATGGTGCCAGCCTCCCCTCTACTGCCTCTCTTAGGACTCCTTGCTCTCGCCAAACTGAAACATTTCTTGTTTTCTAAGCCTTGGAAACTTTGCTTGTGTCATTACTTCCATGAGATGCCTTCTCCTCACTTTCCTCACTCATGTTCAAATTCTGGCTATCCTTCAAACTCCAGCTCAAATCCTAGCATTTTATTCTTAACTGTCTTATTGCATGGATTCTTTATTTGTTTATGTATTAGAACTATCACGGGTCATTGCATGTCTTCAAGGGCTGTCCAGGCCTAGTCATATAAGGGGGGAACTCCCCTGCCCCCAAAATGGATTTATTTATAAAACGTGTATTTATTCTTACATGTTTAAACTTCGGTCACCTTCAAAGTACTTTCCATTTGATGCATTACTATTGCGACATTTTTCAACTGCTCAAAACAATTTTTGAACTCATGGATTTTTATGCTTTTAGTGCTTTTTCCATATTTTGTTTCACCTCTTCCACATCAGTGTAACATTTCCCTTTGAGGAATTTTTTCATCCAGGAAATAAAAGAAGTTTCACTCAGGGTGAGTTTGGGTGAATAGGGAGGGTGGGGCATGGGGGTAATGCCATCTTTTGGTCAAAAACTGCTCAATACTCAGCCTGGTGTGGGCAGGTGCACTCGTAAATCACTCATCATGAAATGGGCAAACACATTGAAAGAGTCTTTGAAAAAAAAATCACTGAAGCCAAACGCAGCCTCTTACAACAACACCAGCTGGTACACTGATACAGATGGGTTCCAAGAACACTTGCCTAGGGGAGGGGGAAGCCTGTACTACAAGGGGCCCACCCTCCAGAAGATAATTCCCTTTTGGGGGGATATATATATAAAACAAGTTCTTAAAAAACGTTTGAATGAGTGCATGAATGAATGAATGAAAGATAAGACAGATGGCTTCTGAACTGTGATTTTATAGCAACATATTTTTCCAGTGCGTGCATTCTTTTAACACATGTTTATCGAGCTCCCACTCTGTTGCAGGCTCAGGGTTCTGGCAGTACAGAGGTGAGAGAGCCCTGGTCTCCAGGGGCTCTTCTGGGGGTAGGGCCATCTCATGTTCTTTGTTTAATTAAGTTGGCTACACTCCAACTAGTTGCTTAATAATAAATGATTTGAAAAATCTGAAAACATCTGATATTTTTACAGATCAGTGACCTGTTAGATGAACAGGCTAAATCTTGTTTAATCTGCGCTTCTGTTCATCAAAGCAGTCTTTTGGTGTGGAGTGTGACAGCAAATTGGATTGTACTTTCATTGTACTGTTTGCTTCCCATCTTAAAAATAAAAAATGGTATGTATTTATGGTAAAAACCTTAGAAATAATACAAATGAAGGAAAACCACTCAGTTTCACAAAAGATAAAACAATGATCGCTAATATCTGGCATATAGCCTTTCAATATTTTCTTTCTGTTTTTAGAAATACACACAAAAACACAGTTTGAACCATATTTTGTTCTATTTAAACCTCACCTGAGGATAGGTTTATTGATTTTAGAAAGAGAGGAAATGAGAGAGAAAGAGAGAGAAACATTAATCAGTTGCTTCCTGTGCATTCCCTGACCAAGGATTGAACCTACAACCTAGGTATGCGCCCTGACTGGGAATTGTACCCATGACATTTTGGTGGGTTGGACAGTGCTCCAACCACCTGAACCAGGGCTTGAACCATACTTTTTGTATCCTGATTTTACATTTTTTAACTCACTGTTTCACTTTTAGTATTTTTCCATGTTAAAAATTCTTAAAAACATTTTTTTAATTCCATTGACATTTTATTGTATGGATATATCGTAGTTTTTAAACAAATTCTATATTATTTTAAAAACTGCACACAACCGTACTATGCCTCAGCATTTTTATGCCTCAATATTTTCCCTGATCAGATCATTTTATTATCAATTCTGAAGTGGAGTTAGTGAGTTAAAGGGTGTGAAGATTTTTGGGTCCTTTCTTTTTCTCTTTAGTGATTCTTTATATTAGAGATGGTTAAGTCTTCCAGTCTCATTTGGATGAGTCTGGCCTCCATTATTAAATACCCTTTTGTAATTAACAGAGAGCCTGTGGGCTTCAAGCCCCCCCCTCATTAAGGCACAGCAAGGAGCTTCAAAATTGTTTTCGAGACAATACTCCCATTCATCAATATCCGCACTACTGGCAAATGCTGCTGCTGTTGATTTTTTTGTGGATGGTGGGTTTTTATAACAGCACCTATCAGTGAACTTGACATCAGATACACTGTTTTCAGTGCATCCAACACTTATTTTGATCTTTCAACTAAAATACACTGTACTGCTTTTGCTCTCAGCACCCAAGAAGAGTAATCCCACTGAGGTGGTGTTGAATTAAATTGAATCACCAGCTTGTCACTGCTTGCTGGGAAGAGGGCTGCCCAGCCAAGGATGTCTCAAGGTCCTGGTTTTCTTCTTGGTTCAGTATTCACGCAGTTTTATAGAGTATAATTACTGTGAAAAACAAGAATCGACTATATCTATTTTATGGGTTGCTGTGTGTAAGATATCTAGAGTAGGCGTGATTGTTATTGTGACTCAGAGAAGTTAAATAAATCGTTAGACACTCAGAGAAGTTAAATAAATTGCTGAAAGTCATATAACTTACAAGAAGAGCAAAGATAATAATTCAGGTCTTTCTGATTCCAGATCCCCCCTTCTCAATCTTGACATCAGAGAGTCACAAACTCTGGGGGATTTTATAGATGGGTAAAACAACCAACAAACAGCAACAACAAAAAAGTGGACAAGGATGTAGAGTTGTCAACTTTTATTTACTTGGGCAAGGACATTAAAGAAAAAAGTCCGTATTGACTATCATCATTATTTTATCAAGAAAAGTAATCTTTTTTTGAAGAAAATTGACTATTTTATTTTATATGGGCTAAGTCTGAGATACCTGTGAGTGATATAGTCAAAGATTTTATTTATTTATTTTGAGCAGTTTTTATTTTTTATTACAATTTTTAATTGTTTTTCAAGTACAGTTTTCTGCCTTTTCCCCCCAGCCCTCCCCACCTCCCTCCCCCACTTCCACCCCTCCTCCCCATTGTTGTCCATGTGTCCTTTATAATTGTTCCTGTAAACCCTTCCCCCTTTTCTCCCTTTATCCCTTCCCCTCTCCCTTCTGATCACTGTCAGCCTGTTCTCAATTTCAGTGCCTTTGGCTATATTTTGCTTGCTTGTTTACTTTGTTGATTAGGTTCCTCTTAATGGTGAGATCATATGGTATTTGTCTTTCATTGTCTGGCTTATTTCACTTAGCATAATGCTTTCCAGTTCCATCCATGCTGTCACAAAGGGTAGGTGCTCCTTTCTTTCTGCTGAGTAGAATTCTGTTGTGTAGATGTACCATACTTTTTTGATCCACTCATTTACCGACGGGCACTTGGGTTGCTTCCAGCACTTGGCTATAGTAAATTATGCTGCTATGAACATTGGGGTGTATAAGTTCTTTTGGATTGGTGTTTCAGGGCTCTTAGGGTGTAATCCCAGCAGTGGAGTTGACAGTTCAAAAGGCATTTCCATTTTTAGTTTTCTGAGGAAATTCCATACTGTTTTCCAGAGTGGTTGCACCAGTCTGCAATCCTACTAAAGGGTGCACTAGGGTTCTCCTTTGTCCACACCCTGTCTAACATTTGTTGTTTGTTGCTTTGTTTATGATGGCCGTTCTGACCAGTGTGAAGAAGAAAAGTAATCTTAATACCATAAAAGTATGAAGAACTTAACCTCAGATTTTAAAAAATCCAACCCATTTTACTTTATGAAAACTTACAACATTGCCTTTCTTTTTCTCATTTCATCCAGAACAGGGCTGTGTTTGCACGGATAAGTAGCCTTCAGCCACCACAGCTCTGTATGTTAGTGCAAGTTATTTCCCCTGACGCAGGCCTCAGCTTTGTCACACGTCCAGGGCAGAGGACTGGATCAAGTGGTATCTAAGATGGCTTTCAAATTCCAAGGACGGTTTTAGAGTTTGTCCCATTTCTCCTTCCAGCCCAGAGACAAAGAGGAGGCCAACCTCATGTGCATTGGCCTTCAAGTTAGCAGCTGCTGGTCTCTTAACCTTGCCCTTGACAGAAGCAGGTGCCTTACAGTTGACTTCCAGGATAAGAATGAATGATTAGTGGTGGCAAATAAGTTGCTTTAGCTATTGGGAAACAGAGCACACACATACATCTCCTGTGGAACTATATTCCTTCAGGAAATTCATCAGGGAAGAAAGGCAACTCATGGAAGACAGGATATAACTCTGGCTCCGCCTCCACTCCCCACCCTCCTGCACCTTGCCCCAGGTAGATACCCTTTACAAATGGAAAGAGCCCATGAGATAAGGTAGCTTGAGGGCCCTCCCACTTTTAACTCACTCATGAAACAGGAATCTTCCATTGTCTTGGCCTGGGCTCACTTGCTAACACGTAGATAAATTATTAAGCATGAGAATAATAAGAGCTAGTAACAAGTACAGGTTATTAATGTGAATATGATATATTTGGAAGAGGTGCTAAACTCTTAGCATACTTAACCTTCACAGCCTGTGAGGTCATACCATCATCATCCCCACTCACAGATGAAGAAAGGCAGAACCTGAAATGAGAAGCAACTTGACCCATCCCATCACTAATAAGTATTGTAGGAGAGGTATGAATTGAGCCCAGATGTGTCTCTCCAAAGCTCCTGCTTCTAACCAGTACATTGAGCTGCCAGGCCTACACTATGTGCCCTCTTTTCTTACCATTTTCAAATTTTGCAACTAAATATTCAGCTTCTTCATTTCTCCCTGTTGGTAACCATGTAGGAATATTGCCTGATCCAGAGCTTTGGGCATGTAGACATGGAGGGGAGACCTCTGCTTTCAAGAACCTCCATTCTATGAGGAAGAAATGCATACAAGTGGCAATGATATAAAGCAGTCTGTAAGAGAGGTATTAGAGAGGTTGCACGAATAACATGCCCTTTGCGCTAACACTTGGAGGGGGAGTGTGAGGACCAGGTGGAGGTGAGAACAGGAACAGTGCATGACGTGAGAGGGGGTCCCAAGCAATCTTTGTGGTGGTTGAGCCATGAGATGTATGTGGGTGATGGTGGCACAAGATGACACTGCAGCTCTCTAAGGGTCATATTTTGGAGGCTCTTGAGTGCCATTCAAAGGAGATTGGATTTTATAAATTAAGTAGGTAATGGGGAGATCCTAGAGGTATTTGGACATAAGAGAAACCTATCAGAGATGAATTCAGAATAAATATATCCAAAATTTATGGTCCTAGGCCTTATATGATATCTCTCTAGATCATCTGCTCTTAACAGAAGACGAGAAAGAAACCAAATCTATGACACGGAGGTGACAGAATTTCAGACTCCAGGGCAGATGCATGGTTCCTAGTTCCCTCAATCAGACCGCTTAGGTGGGTGGTTCTCAAATGTGGTTAGAGAGTTGAGGTGCTGGGAAGATCATTAAACACCCAGGTTCCTAGGTTCTGCCTCTCGTGGTCCTGATTCAGAAGATCTGGCCCTGATTCAGAAGATCTGGCCTTGGGCCTGGGAATCCAGGTCCTCAAAGCTGGCCAGCTGATTCTAATAACCACTGATTTATACAACTACTTCTCATAGATGCACTGAAAATACTTCTAGCAATGTGAGAAATTTTATCTAAAGAGGATTGTCTCTGAAGCTCTGAAAAAGGTTATATTTCTGTTAATGGACATTAGTCAGGGTTGTCTGGAGAAACAAAACCAATAGGATACACACACACACACACACCCCTATTGGTTTATGTTTATGTATGTATATATTTTATTTTTATACATACTTACACATAAATATATGTTTCAAGTTTATACTACATAAAGAGATTTATTATAAATTTTGGCTTGCACAATCATGGAAGCTGATGAGTCTTCAGATCTGCAGCAGGCAAGCTAGAGGCCCAGGAGAACCAACAGTGGAGTCAGACCGAAAGGTGGCAGACTTCAGCCCCAGGAAGATGCTTTAGTTGAAGTCTGAAGGCAGGGGGAAAAAAACATGTCCAAGCTAAGTTCAGTCGAGCAAAGAGAAAGCCTCTCTCACTCAGCCTTTCTGTTCTACTTGGGTCTTCCAACTGATTGGATGAGGCCCACCCATATTAGTGAGGGCAAAATCTGCTCTATTCAGTCCACCAATTCGAATGTTAATTTCACAATGAAATACCCTCATAGACACACCCGATGGGAATGTGTATAGAAATAGCTATTTGCACATGACACAAAGAGGTAAGCTCACCTGCCTGTGCCAACTCAAACCCAGGGCTTCTTTTATGATCTTTCCACCATGTGACTCTGACTCAAGGCATATTAATTACTGGCAGAGGCATGCTGGCCTTCACGAGCTCTTACCCTGACCATCAGCAATTTTCTGATCTTCTGACTACATCTATTGGTGTCTCTACATATAGGAGAGGCACAAATTAACAAGTGAAAACCAAGAGATATACTTGTACCTAATGCCGATAACAGGCAGCATAATTACAAGAGTGCTGAGAATGTTGCTTGACAAACATATAGAAAACTCTTGTGCCAGCCTCAGTATAAATTACACAGCAGAAGGCAAGGGAAGGCTGGGTTTGACAGTTGTGGGATAACAACCTTGAAATATATCCGCGCTATGTGAGGGGGCTTTGGAGCTTTGGCCTGTAGACTTGGTTAGAGACCATGCTAATGAACCATCTTAATGTCCATGTTTTTGCAGGACCCATCTGTATTTCTTTGAAGGCCAAGTTTCACCACAATTAGAAAAACTGCTTCGTTAAATGTGGGGTTCTAGTCCATTTACGTGCTTGATATAGTTAAACCTGTCCAATTAATCAGAAGTCATTAGATGAATATATAGTTGTTTGTCTTATAACATTTTCTCACAGACTTCTATTAATAGACTTACATAAATTATGCTTTATATTTGTAATGCTTCGTAGTTCTTTTAGCTGACAACTATTTATTGACTGGTAAGCTTTGCTAATGACTAGAGTTGCCGAGACACGCTGTAGTCCATGCCATCTAGCAGCTCACCATTTTGTGCCGTTGTTCTCAACTCTGCTGCATATTAGATCGCCAAAGGGCATTTAAGAAATTCTGATGCCCAACTCCCAACCCAGAGATCCTGATTTCCTTGGTCTGGAATGAAGCCCAGGAATCAGTATACTTTAAAGGCTTCCCAGATGATTGCACCATACAGAGCTCCATTCTGGGAGGGGAACTATTATAAAACCAGGGAAGGTGCACTGCAATGGGTAGAGGAAGAAAGACAGGTGTTCCCAACTGTGGGGCAGGAGTGCTGATTACCTCCAGGGAGGACCTGGAGAGGTCTTACTGGAGCTTTTATTTATATCTGAGGGTTTCAGAGAGGGTTATTATTACTTTCTAATACAATTTTATTATTGTCTTATTTGAGTTGCATTTTGGAGAATGGTGGATGTGAAGGGAAGGGGAAAAGAATACCAGATAGTGTATGCCAAGGCACTTGGGGAAAAGACATCAGTGTCTGCAGAGAATTGTGAGTTGTTTAGTTGGGATGAAGTATGAAGTGTGTGAATTATCATTAATTTTTTTCACTCAAGCAATGCTTATTGTGTATCTGTGCTGTGTGAGTCATAATGTTAAGTATTGTCAAGGATTCAGAAGACAAAAGAGATCCTACCCTGAACAAACTCAGGCTATTCAAGGAAGCATGAATGATGATGATGCTGTGACGATGAGATGATGATGGTAATATACTAGTAACTAGAGCTTAAGATGGAAACTTGACTAGATACTCAGATATAAAAGAAATGGGATTCCAAAGTGAAGTGCCAGATTATATTGTGCAGATGTTTGGAGGAAAAGGCCTCAGGTTGAGAGAGTGGAAAGGGGGGAGTTGAGTGTTGGGGTTTCCTTTAAGAATGTTCTTGCAGAGCCCTTTTTGAGTACAAGGGAGAAGCAGTGGGGGCAGTGGTCTACCTTCTGACCTCACACTGGGTGACGGGTGAAGAATTTACCTCCTACCTCCATCCCAGATGGAATAGCCTGTAGTGGGAGCTCAGAGAACTGGGTTCTAATCTCCTTTCTCCCCAGAATATAGAGGGGAGGGGTCAGCAAACTTATATTTTTAAGGGGCCAGGGAGTAAATGAGGCTTTGCAGGAGGCATGTTATCTCTACCATATATTCTTTGATTCTTTCCATCTTTTAAAAATGTAGAAACTATTTTTAGCTTTGTGAGCTATAGTTCGCTATTGATCTAGAAGAGGAAGAGCTTGAGCCTTTGAGTAGGGAGCCCAGGAACAAAGATGAGGAAGGACCCACCAGCTTCTACTAGGAGAGAGAGGTATGAACAGGGTGGCTATATGGTTCATTATCCAAACAAGGATGCTTGGGAGAGTGAAAGGGGGCACTGATAACCACATAATTTAAGGAGTAATAGAGCTGGGGCAATAGGACTAATCCAGAACTCTCCCAGGCAAACTAGGATGTGGGGTCAGGTCACCAAGTGTATGGACAAGGGAGCAGCAAGCCAGAAGTCTCCAGGGAAGGGGCCTTCAAACTCTGCTGCCCCACAGAGTAACCGCCAGCCACATGTGACTATTGGGCACTTGAAACTTGGTGCTCAAATTGATATGTGTTGAAAGTGTGAAATACATCTGAGTTTCATATTAAAGGATTACTACAAAGAAGAGAATAAAATATCTCATTAATATTTTGTATAGATTACATGATAATATTTTAGATATGCTAGGTTTAATAAAACTATTTCAATTACAATTTCAATTTTAATTAAGTCACCTGTTTCTTTTTACTTTTTAATATGTGCCTACTAGGAAGTTAAAAATGACATATGAGGACCCCCTTTGTGTGCCATATTATATTTCATGGGACTGTACTGCTCTAAAGCATCCTCAGAATTGCTCATTAGACCAAGAGGCAGCCTTAAACATTTGCAAGACCCACAGATGCTCAAGCCAGTTTGACTTACTATGGCAAGTACAAGTGAGGCCAGTCCTGCCTCTTCTCCTTCCTCCTTCCTCACCTGCCACTCCCATTGGGGAAGGGAGAAGAGGGGAATGGGGCAAGAAACAATATTTAGCTCACAGGCAGAGGCAGATCGGAGAAATAAATCAAAGAGAGCTTCAGCCAGCTATGCTCAATCCCTTTCTGTCTGTGAGTCTCCATCCTAAAATGGCCAGAACTGAGAGATGTAAGAAAGGCACTAAATCTTGGTCAGGCTTTGATTTATCCCTGGGACTGGACATTCTCATTTCTGAATTGAAACTGCATTCGTGACTTACAGATCTTGTAGGTGCCTGTTACCTATGAGTAAGCAGGAAGGTCATGAAATTTTAATCCAGGGGCAGAGAGCGACTTCCCCACTGAATATATTTATGTCCTATTCTATTATTTATTTCTTAAGTTTTTACTATGACCATTTTAAAACATGCATTAAGGTAGAGAAAAATAGAATAATAAACTGATTTGCCCTTTACCCAGTTCGAACAGTCTCAACGTTTTTCCAATTTTATTTTATGCATTTTTTTGAGAAGTAGGGGAAAGGACTCAAGTATTTTAAAGCAAATCACAGACATTATATTATTATACTCAGAAACACTTAAGTGTATGCAGGGTAAGGATTTTGCTTTTAACATAACTGATTTTATTATAAGGGGACCAAAGGACATTAAAGAGTAAGTATTTAAATATATCATGAATCGTGCCTGTTAGCATACTGATAATAGATATCAATAATGGTCATAGACAAACTGCAGGGACTTTAGAGGCCATTTAGTCCAGTCCTCTTTTTGAAGCTCACAGAGTCCCTGGAGATCCGGGACTCAAGCCCAGTTCACTCTCACAACACACACACCTGCTCACTTGAATCTCACCTGGAGAGATTTGAACTTGGCTTCCAGGGGGCCTCAACTGTGTCTCTCTCTCACCTCCAAGGCATCCCCTTTGCATTTCTGTTCTTCAGGCTGAGAATCAAAGAAGAGCTCCTCAAATGTAATTTTAGCAGCAGATTAAGTTTGAAGGTCTGCATGCGGCAAATGTCTTGGAGAGCCCTTGAATAATGCTTCGGGAAAGGGCCAGGAGTGGGCAGATCCTCAAGCCATCAGGTGCTGTAAGGTTAGAGGCTTGGCTTCTGAGGAATAGTTTATTAAGGGCTTTGGCCATGTGTGGACTCTCTTTATGTTCCTCAGAGAGGGCAGCTAATGGCCTGGATTCTCTAGCAAGATGAACCTGCTGCCAACCTCTTGGAAGCTACCTTTCCCAGACTGTCAGAGGAGAAAGAAGACAATCTAGACCAACTGCTCTATGCCCCTGGTCCCCAGCTGCTGGTTTCCACAGATTCTAAGCATGATGACAGCCTCGCCTCCTGAGTTCACATCACCTCAATTTCGTTGGATGCTTCATATGGCTCAAAACCGATCCAGATCATTCTCTATTGCCCTTTTAGATCCACTGCCCCCTGCTTTCATCTTACCTGATTTTCCAGGTGTCCCGCTGTACCTACTCCTGTATTTGCTTCCAGACTTCCATTCTCTTAGGCCAGTTCTGCTCTGACAATACACATTTCCCATCTATCACCATCCTCTGTTTCGGTCTTTTAGCCACATTTCATGCTTTTCCCATTTTTGTAGCTATGGCTATCCTATGCTCACATCCCTTTATTTCTCCACTTGATCCCTTGGGGTCCCATATGTTCTCATCAGTGGGAATTTCCCTTTCCCCCTTCAGAAGTTTCCCTCCCAATAGTTTTATTTGGAATATCTGGAGCTCTATCTGGCTCTACCACTTGCCAGCCATGTGAACTTGGACAAATTACTTAACTTTCTAATCTTTAGTTTCCTCATCTATAAAACAGTGATAACAAAGTAACTACTTCATAGGATGGAGGGCCAATCAATGAAAAACATTTAGAGCATTGACTAGCATGTAGTAAACGGTCATGTAGGTTATATGCATGCTCAGCTCTTGTTTCCAATGAATGACAACCACAGTAGGAAGATTAGGCCTGGGGGTCCTCCAGTGTACATCATAGACTAGGTTCAAGCCACTCTTTCCCATGAGCCTTCAAGCTATGGATTTGAACTTGGGCCACAAGTTCCAATGATGTTTTCCCTATGGTAACTTCAGTTCTGCAACACTTGACTTGTTGCTTAGCATCATTTGGAAACTAACAGGGTCTTGGTCTTCTTCTCTCATAACACCCCATAACTTTAACAGTTTTACCCAGTTTCTCAGCTGTGCTGTCTGGCCACCTTGGGAGAGGAAGGCTTTGTCTACAGGGCCTGCTATATTCTTTCTGTGGGAGGAACCATTCATAGGGGTCCTACTCTAAGTTGAGGTTGTTCATTTGTTGGAGATACAGATGGGCTTTCTTTTAATTAAACAGTGATGAAGGGGATGATAATGACGAGTTTATCTCATGAAGCATTCTGTTACACAAGCTTCCTTACATAGAGACATAGTCTCTGTCCTCAGTTTATTGTCTAGTGAGGAAGCTCAAATATATTCGGAGCTCCTTATAAGAATTCTTGAGATAATGGCTATAAAAAAGAAGAAGAAGAAGGAGTGATTTTAGGTAATTAGTGGCCATGGCTTCATGTAGGAGTGGTATTTAAGCACTTTCTTGAATATATCCGGTAGAAAGGAGGGAGCTCATTAGTAAGCAGGGTAGCCCCGCTCATGTTGCCTAGGACTACAAGTGGATATTTCCTACTCTATTGAATTAAATTTCACATTCCTCATTTCACCTCCTGGGATTATGAAGTCTTAATGCAGAATAATAATTCTATGGTTCTAGTGGGTCATCAGCTGAATGGAATGAGTGGGGAGAAGTTGTAGAATCTTCTGAACATGAGAGAGATGTTATTTTTCCTGGAAGAAAACCATAGTTGTAGGAAATATTCAGAAGAAAAAGAGATGACACATTTCAGCTTGTTAGGGGGTGCTCAGTGCTATTTGCTTTTTATTACTCTTCTTGCAGTGACAAGGTTACGCAATCACTGACTGTCAGATTGGAAGAGACTTCAGAGTCCAGCCATTCTGATCTACTCCAGGACAGCGATCCCTCTTACAGTATCCCCAACTGTTGCTGGATTAGTCCCAGTGATAAGCCCTCTACTTAGTAGGAATATTTCAGAAGTGGTACTACAGGAAAAAGATTGGTGTGCGTATCAGACAGACCTGGGTTTACATTTACCTTATTAGTAAAGGACATTGGACAAGTCATATCCTTTTGGGTCTCAGGTTTCTCATTTATAAGCTGGAGAAAACAATGCCTACCTCATAATGTGGTTATAGATATGAAATGAGGTAACATAAGAAATATCTCTGACCTAGTGACTAGCTTATAGGAGGTACTGAATAAATGATAATTAATGGCAGGTAGGCAATACATGTTAACTTATGCTCTTCTTCCTGGGCTAAATATTTTCTTGTCTTCCAGAGTTGAAAAATGGACCACATTACTGATGACATAAAAGTTGTTAATAAGGCCATAAACACAACAGCACAATTTTTTTTCCTTTCTATTTTCTAAATTTAAAACCTAATATTATAGCTTTGAAGTCATGGGCATTTATTTCAGCAGTGAATGGAGACTCTATAGCTGGCCAAAGGAACTTTCCTATAATTCAAAAATAAATAAAATATGAATTGCCCTAGTAGTCTGAATCACCCTTCATTTTTTGACATCAGAATGTCCTGAGTCATTTTAGCATCTCAGAATATTAGAGCTGGGAGTCATCTTAAAGGTTATAATACATGGGCCATTCATTTTATAGATGAAGAAACTGAGGCCCCAGAAAATTAAGTGACTAGTTCAAGGTCATGCAGCAAGTTTGTGGCAAAGCTGAGATTTAAATATATGTCCCCTAATTCAATATACCATGTTCTTTCTATCATATCACATTGCCTATTCCTAGAATAATAACATTTTCAAATGACACCTTCATCTTACTGCCTAAACTCCAAGGCAATTATTATACAACTGGAATTTTTTACCTTCTTTATGTACCGTCTCTTACCCTGAATCTTGCCCAAGGATTTGGCAACACAATACCGCTTTGAGTTCCTCAGACAAGAAAGATTATTAAAAAGGGTCTGGAGGAGGGGGAAATGGCAGTGTGGGCTTGGAAACTTGAAGTGATTATGAAAACAATTAACACCTTTTGATTCCAGAAAAGCGATTAATAAGGATTTAAATAGAGATGGAAGGTCAAATAAAATGAGTACTAACATGTTTGCAAAGATACATTGACTCAGATATACTGGGACATGTTTTCATCTCTTAGAGAAACAAACAACTACATGGTAAGGCTTCAGACTCAGTGTCATTTAACCAAGGCAACCTGAGACCTTGCTAGTCTTGTGTGCAATGCAGTAAAAAGGAGCTTGTCAAGGAATGTTTAAACGTTGCCTCCATGGCCTTTCAGACCAGTCAGGCGGTGGGGGACTGGGATGGCAATTTGAAATGACGATGAAGACCCTGTTGAAATGTGTTCTTGCAACATGTATTTTACCTGCTGTGTGCCAGACATTGGGGTAGGTATCAGGAATCACAACATTCTCACTCATTTAGTCATTCGACACTTGTGTTATGTGTCTGCGAGATGCTGGAGACAAGATCCTGGGCTCCTTAACCATTTTTATGCCCTTATTTATTCACACCATAAATACTTCAGCACCCTCTGTGTGTCAGGAGCTGGGTGAAGCAGTGCACGTCGGATATTTTTGGTTTCCTGGATGAGATTGGAAGAAAGAAGCATCTATCCACCTAAGCCATGTTTACCCTGGCTCTAACCTTCTCAGTGCCACCAAACCCAGAAGAAAGTCCCCCTGGTAATACCATCAACTGCATTTGAAACCAGTTCCTACCGTGCCACACGCATAGTATCCCAAATTGGAATTTGTGACTGGCTTATTCTAGCTCACAGCACTGCCCTGCCTGCTCTCCAAACTCTTTTCGTCACTCCCCAATTTTGCCTCCCTCAGTAGACTGAGCTCCCTTAGAATAAAACTTGGTCCTGTTGATCTCAGCACGCCCTCCTCAGACCTGCCTGGTACATTGTATACAGTTCTTCACTCTCCTTTATTTGTCTTATCCTCCTATCCTTCCCTGGCTCTTTCCCTTTTCCTACTTCTTTCTTCTTCCTTTTTCTCCCTTCCTGCTTTCCTTCTCACCTTTCGTTCTGTTTCTACTCCTCTCTCTATTTCTTATCCTAAACACAATGACTGAGTCTCACTCATTGTACTAGGACATGTACAATCCTCAGTACTTGCCCTTTCAGAACTTCTAGACTCATAGAAGAGGCAGCTGTGTATGTAAAACTTCTAGTGCTGACTGATAAGTAGTTGGTGGAAGTTAGGGCCTGATGTAACAGCACAAAGATGAACTCAAACCTAAGATTGGGTATGTGGACAAAGTTTGTCATAGGAGGAAGTGCCAACAGTGAGAGTTTGCCAGACCAAAAAATGCTGGGGTGTGTGAGGAAGGATGGGCCTGGGCAGAGGGCATCATATCAGCAAAACCCGTAGAGTGCTGCTTGGAGGAGCTACAAAGGTGCATTAGGGCTGGAGTCTGGATACCCGGTGAACATCGTCCCTGGTCCTGGAGATTCCAAGTCAGCTGGTCCCCAGACCTTTTCTTGTCAGCTGTACCTTTAGGGAAACTGGCCTCTGGGTGAAAGCCCATCTGAGTCCCTGGCTTCAGAGGCCAGTGATTTCATACTAAATATATCGGTTAAAATGACATCCTTGAAGGGAAATGAAAATGGCAAAAGTCTACTGCCTAGTATAGCCTGGAAAGGGAACACAGGTCTGTGGGAGGCACTAGGGAGGCAGGGCTTGTTACTAGGCAACCAGGCCCAAGGTCTGGGAACTCAGAGCTCTTTAAGATCTGTGGACATTACCACATGCTAGAACCAGAAATCTGACACTAGGAAAGTATCCCTAGCTACTGAAGGGGAACCAGAAAGGGAAAGAGAAGGAGATAGGAGGGAGGCAGGAAGGGAGGGAGGGAGACAGAGAGAGGGAAGGAATATGAGTGCTTAGATAGGTAACAACAACACTCAGAATGGGAGGCAAAGGCACAGGCACTGTGATCAGAGTCGTACCTTTGAATTCCAACTACGCACTCAGGAGCTGTCATTTTCTGAGTCTCGGTTTTAATGTCTACCCTAACGTTATTACGGCGAGTAAGTAAGATAAGTTACAATGAGCTACCGAGCACAGTGTCTGGCAGTTTGTTATCCTATAAAAGGGAGTCTTTTAAGTTTAGATGAACAGGTAGGCCCAGATGTTGGCTGTTACTTGCGTACCTGGCTAGAGGTGGAGATGGATGGGGCAGCTGACAAGAATGAGGAATGAGGCTCAAACTTGGGGGACCTGGTGAACTAAGCAGGTTAAGGAGACACACGGCGTGAGACAAGGATTGCTCACGGTGGCAAGAGTGCCATCAACTAACCACCTGGTGACAATCAGAATGGGGTTTGAAGATGGGAACCAGAGTGCTGACATGGTGAAGTGCTTAAAATCTGAATTGGGAAGCCGGGGCTCATGTCCTAACTCTACTGTTTGCCGGCCATAGGGTGTTACTTAATCTCGCTGACCTTGAGTTTCTTCACCTGTAAGCTGGCGATAATTACCACATAGGGAAATGATAATTAAATGTAATATGCCTGTGAAGCAGTTAGCAGAGTGTTTGGAACAGAGAAGGCAGCAGCACCGAGGAGGCTTGGGCCCCTTCTGCATTGGGCTGAGACTCCTAAGTTACTGAGAGCACCTCGATACACCCTCCTCTGCTGGCCTCGCCTCGAGGGGCTGCCAGAGCCCAACTGGGGGTCTGTTGTCTCCATGACCACAGCAGGGATGATGACTGCTGCTCACTGAGCCCCACTTCAGGTATGCCAGGCTCTTCCTTCTTCACAGACTGCAGTGCCTTCCACCCTCAGGCCAGTGAGTAGCATAATTCCAGTTTAGAGGTGAGGGGAGAGGAGACTTGGGAACTTAAGCCGAAGCTGCCATGGCAGGACGTGAATGCTGGTCTTCCAAACCCACCCGGGCTGCATTTCTTCAATCAACCTCCTACCTCTGAGTTGGCCTTCTGACAAGGAAGATGGCAGGCCAGAGGCAGGCAGAGCATGACTTTGCAAAGAGCATCTTGCTGAGAACCCCCAGCACCCTACATCCCTCCCCACCCCTAGCACCTGTGTTCTCGTTGTTTTCTGGGAGAAAGCCCTGCCTGAGCATAGGTGGAATTCTTGTTTGGCAGAGAGCTGAAAGCCACTGATTTCCAACAGGGGCGTTTTAACAGCCTGTGCCTGATTGCAGAGCTCTTGTGCTGATGAGACGTTTGTCATGGGCTTTCTGCCAAAGTGAGGTCCAGGTGTCATCCTGGGTACTAACTGATCAAGAATTCCCAACATGACAATGTGGTTCAGAAAGCACCCAGCTGCAAGGATGGACCAGAAGGGAATGGGGTATTGTGCAGGGCCTGGGCTTCGGTGTGGGGACCACTCCGACTCCCATTCTGGTGCTGCCACCATGTGCCACTCTGGCCACTGCAAGTGATTCAGTGTCCCTTAGTCCCAACCTGTTTATCTCTAAATGAGAGATAATAATATGCATCCAGGCCTGCCTTCAAGATCAGAGTTCTCCCTGCAAAGTGGCACAGGAAGTTCTGAGTAACGGCAGGCAACAGCTATTATTTGTGGTGCGTGTTACAAATCCTTAAGCTCTGTGAGGGCAGGGACTGCATTTGCCTTCTGCATTTTGTATTCTCATTTCCTGGTATTGTGCCTGGTAAATAGTTTTGGATGGATGGATGGATTGAGGAGTATTTTACAGGTAGGATTGATGGAACATGGTAGCTGGTTAAGGAATGACAAGGTGGGCATAAAGATGACTGGGGGGAAGTGGTTAAGCTTGAGCAGCATAAGGTGATGCTGCCACTTGGTAAGTGGGGGATGCAAGAGGAGAAGCAGGCCTAGAGATGGCTGTGGGGAAGATAAGGCCAGCTTTGAATATGTTGAATCAGATGTGCCTGTGGGACATCAAGGAGATGTTGGTTAGCAGATACATAAAAATGTGTGGAGATCAGTAGGGTGGAGAGGGTCAGTAACGTAGCCCTAACTTTGGGAAATCATTCTGGTATCACTTAAGAAAACACGAGCTGCAAATAACAGAACACACTGACTCAGAGTGACCAAGTAGGAATGGCCAAACTGGCCCACCAGCTCCATCCAGCTCACTGCCTGGGAAAAAGCTTTTATTGGAAAAAAGCCATGCCTATGTATGATGTATCGTTACAGCTGTTTTTATATTACAAGGGCAAAGTTGCTGTTTTTGAGACATGTGGCCAGCAGAGCCTAAAAAATTTACTCTTCGGACATTTACAAAACAACAAAAAGGACAGAAAAGCTGAGCCCTGGCTTGAATGATAAAAACTTACCCTATCTCATTAAATGATGCAACTAGAGGTCAGGTTGTTTCCTTGGTTTAAGGATGTGATGGGGACCCTGGGCATTCCATCTCACTGACTCAATGTCCACCTCATTGCCCAGTTTCCATCTCACACTCCATCCTCCTGCGCTGGCTTTGGCCCAGATGGTCCCCCTTCATCACTGCAAGATGACAGCAGCACCTGCCTGCATTACATCTAGAAATGACACATCCTGATGCCCAGGAAGGGCTGTGTCTCTTCCCTGTGTCCTTCTTGTAGAAGTCCCCCATCTTCTCCTCATACCTCTTGCTGCAGCATTTAATCTCAGGCCCATTCCTTTGCAAGGGAAGTGGGATTAACAGATTGGCCAAGGCCAGTGATGCTCAGTGCTGGCCATTCATTAGAACGACCCCTGAGACTTCTAAAAGAGAATCTGCAACAGGCACAGATACTGGGTTTTTAAAAGCATCCTGGATGCAGTGAGGATGGAGTGAACACTGAGTTAGACACATCATTTTTGAAGGGCGTAGATGCTGTGGACATCAATGTCATGGCTGACAGTCTCCTTGGAGAAAGCACAGAAGGCATGGAGGCTGGGTCCTCGCTCATGCCATGCTTGTCAGGGGCCCTCTTCGCAGCTGGGCTGGACTATACAATACCTTTGCCCAGCTGCAACATAAAGTATAACCTGTGACCAAGAAGGAAAGCCAGACTTCAGAGCCAAGACACATTAAATATGCGGTCTGGAGGACAAAATGGAAATAGGAAGAAAATGAACCAAGAGGGTGAAGAGGGTAAAGAAGAGGGTAAAGAGGGAGGAGGTGATATGTTCAGGGGGGTGGATGTGAACAGTAGGGGTGCCAGAGACCAGACGTGATGGAAGGTGGGCTCTGAAGAGGAAAGACAGTTGTTCTGCAGAGTCAAAGGGAAGGCGCTGGACCAGAATGGCCAGGACACGTGTCTCTGTCTCAGGCCCACAGGCTCCGTTTTGCATTGGTCGGTCCAGCTGCCTCCCTGCTCCCTCTCTTTTGACTCTGGCTCTCTTGCTGGATTCACAAAAGGAGCCTGTAGCTTTGCTAATTAAAAAAACATCAAATACACAATAGGTTTATGAGGGCAAGCTTAGCACAGGCCCTCGGCAAAGGCTTTGCTGTGAAGAAGCTCAGGTTGTTCTCTAGTGATTACCACTTTGCTGCTCCATGTCCCTTGCACCTCTCTGTCTCTCCTTTTTCTGTTGTTCCCTCCTTTCTTTGGGGCCAGATGTTCTCTTGCCAGCCTCTGCATTCCCTCCTTTCCTCATTCAGTCAGGCAAATCCATTCCCTCAGTTCACTGACATCCATTCCGTCATTCATTAAGCAAACATTAATAAAACATTCACTGTGTCTTGTACCAACCTGCTCTACCTGTGAGGCACGGCGATGGAAGCGGATCTGAATCTGCTGTCAAGAGATGCACACGGGATGGACAGAGATAGATCTATAAACAAGAGATCAGAATTCATGGGGACAAGATATGATTACAGTACGATCTTTCAGGTTCTAAAACCAAGTAGAGGGCTGGAGGGCCCAGGAGCCACCTCTGCACCTGCCCTCTTGGCTTGGCGCAGGACAAACCACCCAGCTGCACGAATCCAGCCTCCCCTTCTGCCAAAGAAACAGCAATGACCACTTAGACTTGCCCACAGCAACCCCTAGTAGATTAATATCCATAATG
Organism: Carollia perspicillata; assembly: GCA_004027735.1. Taxonomy (NCBI): domain Eukaryota; kingdom Metazoa; phylum Chordata; class Mammalia; order Chiroptera; family Phyllostomidae; genus Carollia; species Carollia perspicillata. The sequence continues at coordinate 24,133 of PVKM010016440.1, forward strand.
TGTGAGTGTCTACAAAATTGTGTAACCTTACACAAAGACAGAGGTATTGGAAGTATTTTATTATTTACTAAACCTTACTTTATTATTTACTATACTTACTAAACCTTAAGCATCCGGTTTTGAAGCTCAAACTCTCCTTTTAGCTGATGTAACAGGGTAGGAATAATATAAGCCTTGAGTCAAATAGTCAGAGCTGTGTTCAAAAATTGGTTCTCCCTGTTTGTTGCTGTATGTTTCTCAGCAATTTGCTTAACTTGTCTAAGCTGTTGTGAGAAATAAGTGAAGTTACACATGTTTAACATTTATTGAGTCTGGAGCTGTGGCTCATAGTGAGCATTCAGGAAATGATGGCTCCTATTATTATATTATTATTATTATTATTATTATTATCCATGGTAATTATCATTGGTGTGCTGGTAAATGTTCACACTATAGTCTTTTCACCAAAAGGAAAAAAAGAAAAGGCACGATTTGCGTATTTGTTGATTTCTGTAGGGCAGCACCGCCCCCATGGCTGATTTCAGGCTAACATGACATCACCGAAGAAGGATTCGGGAAGCAACACGCACAGTTGAGCTGGTGTACACTGCCTTGAGCTGGTATGAGACAGCTCCAGGACACCATTGATTGTTGTTAAATTATTCACATGAGACTGGGGCAGTGGGACAGTAGCAAGGAGCCACTGTGTGCCAGGAACAACCATCCAAACATATGGGAAGGAGTCCTAGCCTGACTGTGTCTGACACTGACCTTCTGACAGGCCCTTTGCTAGGGATGATCACTTGTGTCTTCACTGAGGAATTGATACATGTGTACAGGGTTGTGATTATTATAAGGAGGAAAACCAAGAAAAACTCCACTGTCTTTTGTGGGGTGTGTGGCTCAGGCCAGCACTACTCTGGTTTCTCTGGAAGAGACTGAACCTCCTGCTCAGCAGTCCTGGTCAGAGCAGGGGTGCTTGCTGTCTCTGCACAGGCGTACCTCAGAGATGTTGCGGGATCAGTTCCAGCTCACCACAATTTGGTGAGCTTTGCGATTAAGCAAGTTGCAGTCTCTTTGCTGGTGTAGGGTCCTGCCTTCAATTTGTAAAAAAATGCAACATCTGTGAAGCTCAATAAAATGAAGGTCCATAAAACAAGTCATGCCTGTACTTGGGATCCCAACTGCTTTTCTAGGGTAAAATGAATCATGGTAACCACACTACTTGAGACCACTTTGGAGTTTTCATACTCATTTTGTTATTTGATCCTCATGGCAGGGAACTATGATTCCCATTTCAGAGTAAAGGAAACAGGATCTCTGTTAGAGTAAATGAGCAAAAGCTGCTGTAACAACCCTAACATCCCAAATGCTTAACACAACAAATGTCTATGTCTTACATCACAGTCTGAAGTAGGTTCAGGGAATCTCCAAGGGTGACAGAGGGCATTCTATTGGCCATAATCCAGGTGTAAGGCCCCAGCCCCTAAGGAAAGTTGGGGGAGGTTGTCTTCTTATGTACTCATGAAGAGGAACAGGAGGCCTCTAATCAGTCTGCACCCCAGGAGCTCAGAGGCGAGACTGGTGAGGGGGCCAGAGGCCTGTGGGATATACTCCTCTTCTGGGCCTCGCCCCAAATCTTCTCACACAATCTGTCATACCTCCCTCTTCCTGCTTAGTGGGAGACCTAGCAGAAGACTCTGAAGAGGGCCCAGGGATGGCAGAGGTACAATGTGGAAAAGCCTGAGTCCCTGGGTCATCTCATGGAGCACAGCCTTCCAACACACTTCAGGTTGTGATGTCAAAGATCAACCTTTGCTGTTTTGAGCATCTGAGATTGAGGGTTGCTTCAGCGGCTCTATTAATTATCACGATCTCTGAGTTCTGGACCCATTCAGCAGTAACCAGGCAATTAAATGTATGAGGTCTGTCCAGAAGGTATCCAGCTATATGATATGAAAAATAGAGACATTTATTGAAGAAGATACAAGATGCAAAAAGCGTTGTACATAGGACAATGATGCCTCAGTCCTCTTCAAAGTAGGCACCTTGGGACCTCACACAGTTCTCCCAGTTGCCATCAGCTGCCCCATCATCATATTTTCCTGAATCTCACTGATGGCCTTAGATCTCTTCCCTTTCAAAGGTGATTTTAGTTTTGGGAAAAGCCAGAAGTTGCAGGACACCAAATATGGGCTGTAGCAGGGCTGAGTCACCTGGGTAATTTGATGTTTTGCCAAAAAACTGCACAAGACGTGATGCATGAGTGGACAGGTTGTTGTGGTGAAGGTGCCAACCACCAGTTGCCCATAGCTGCTGAATCACTTGAATAGTTTGCATGGAGGAATGTTCAAGCTAAATGCAAAATGTGATGCAGATTTGTTGCTCTACTTGCTCAGTCATTTTGAATGCAACGGCCACACAGTACACATGCTCACTCAAGGATATCTACCGTCCCCACTGACTAGTACAGTGAAGCCATCGTTGTTCACACATGCACATTCCAGTCCCCTCTCCTTGGCTGCCAGGTTATATCGATGTCGTTCAAACCATTCTTGTCATATTAATGATGGCCGGACTTTTTCTGGACAGATCTCATATAAACATATAGTCATATATTTGTTAAAAATACATTTGTGTGCTCAATAAAACTATTTTAGGAGGAGGCAAAGGAAAAAGGAGTTAAAAAAGAAATAAACTATTGTTT
>PVKM010016441.1:0-26835 GCA_004027735.1 Carollia perspicillata
GAAACTTTTTTAGTAAGTCTATGAGCAAATAATGGCAGAATTAAAATGAGGCTTCCCCTCCCATTCCCATTTCCACTGCCAACAGCAAAGTTGAGAACATGAGCTCTAGAAACAGATTACCTGGGTTTTATGCTGACCCTATTCCTAGTGAGCTTTGGGCAAATTATTGAACCTCTCTGCAAGCACTATTTTGTATTCAGTTATATATCTCCCAGGCACACGATTGACATCCAGTGTTAAGGACTAGAGCAGTGTCTAAGGAAATGCAATATCTAACTAGCCATGTCCTGGGCATGTCACATAATCTCTCTGGGTGACAGGTTCTTTTTTGTGTTTCAATCCTTACCCAAGGATATGTTTTTGTTGATTTTAGAGAAAGAGGAAAAGAGATGGAGAGAGAGAAAGAGAGAAACATGGATGTGAGAAACATTAATCAGTTATGTCCTGTACACCCTGGACTGGAAATCAAACCCACAATCTTTTGATGCTTCAGTTAATGCTCCAACCAACTAAGCCACCCACCCAGGGCTCTGGATGACTAGTTCTTGATCTATATCTTAAGGCCTGGGTTTAGATGAGCTCTTTTTTAAAAGATTTTATTTATTTAGTTTTAGAGAGAAGGGAAGGGAGGGAGAAAGACAGGCGGAAAACATTGATGTGCAACAGATACATCAGTTGGTTGCCTTTCACAGGTCCCCAGCTGGGAACTGGCCTGCAACCCCAGCATGTGCCCTGACTGGGAATCAAACGGGCGATCTTTCGGTTCATAGGTTGGCACTCAATCCACTGAGCCACAGCAGCAGGGGCTAGATGAGCTCTTTTTAAATTCTCTTCTATAATAATACTTTAAAGTTCATCTAATACATCATTCTTAAAGGTAGTAGAGACAATTATGTCAATTAAAAATTAAAACTTTAGTGGATATGAGTATATGTGAAGAGTAAAAGTCTTGCTAGGCCTCTTACTTGCTTGGTGACCTTGGCAAAGCATTTAAGCTCCCCGAGGCTCCATTTTCTCCTCAGTAGCTACTTCATAAAATTGCTATGAGAATTAAAATTTAAAGCACCTAACACAGTGAAGCCCAATGGTAGCCAGCCATGCCAAACAATAATTACAACTTGACTTTAAAAAATTAATTTTTAAAATGGATTTTAAAAGCTTAAAATCAGTCTTCATGGATCAATATGTTGAAATACCAGCCATCCACATTTACGTTATGAGCCACCAAGATTTTAGTACCCAATAGGAATCCACTCTTTATCTTTATGTCCCTCTGTCTTCTGGAGTACCTGCCCTTCTTCACCACCTAATAAACTCATTATCCTTTCATGCCCATGTCAAATGTCAATTCCTCCAGCATTTCACCTCCTCCTCCCAGCAAATAGAAGCTTCCCAGTGCCACACACCTCAATGACAATAGTCATCATGTGTCATTTCAAATGCCACATATCCTTAAGAGCATGTCTCCTTTACTAGATCACAAATGCCTTTTCAAGGACAGAATGAACACAGGTCCTGGCACATGGTAGGTGCTCAATAAATTTTTTATTGTTTGAATAAATAAATGAAAGCAAAATTAATTCTTCTGATTTTAGCTGTGATTTAGTAAATTCGCTTATCATTTATAATCAGAAGAAAGGGCAAATTAGGGATCTTGTGTAATTCTAAAACTTCAGGTGTAAGTGGAAAAAAAAAACCACCTAAACAGAATTGTTTAGAAATTCAGCCTCAGAGAGTAACAGAAAACAGTGTAGTGATGGTTAGAAAGAGTTACAGATCTACATGATGTTTTATTAAAAACATAAGAAAAGCTTCCAAACCCTGGGGAATCAGATGACTCATCTTTTCAAGTCAAGGCAAACAAGAATGAGAACAAACCCAGGGTTAGTAGATTATCAACGTCACCCCAAACAGGCTTAAAATTTCAAACGAATTTGATAGTAAACCATGTCTGGCCTGTTTTTTTTAAAGATAATTATGACTCTGTTGCTCAACTGTGGATGTTGTAAAACTTAAGCTAAACCACACACATTTATATTCTGGGATCAATTTTCCCAAAATGTGAAGAGTTCAGAAGTTTAAACAGAGCAGGTTTATAGCCAACACTAATTACCATGGGGACCCTGGGTAAGTTATTTTATCTTTCTGGGTATTAATTTTGTTCATTGCAAAATGAGAGCATTGAAATGGATGACTTTCAAAGTCCCTCATGACTCTCAGCAAAGTCACAGAAAAGGAGAAGCACAGGGTATCATTTGGAATAAGCAGAATTGACATCTGCCAACATGATATGTTTTTAGAGTCAAGAAGGAAGAGCCTCCTTCCAAAAATATCTCTGCTCCTGTAGGACCAAAACCCACAAATTAAGTGGTAGGAAAGCAGTAGAAGACACAGGGGCTTTGGAAATAACCAGACCTGGGCTGCAGGCCCAACTCTGACACCAGGTTTCTGACAGTGAACTCGTTACTTACTCTCTCTAAGCCTTTGTTTTCTTAGTTGTGAAATGGTAAAGGCCACACTCTATTTTCCAGGGTGGATAGATGGTGGTCAAAGTGCATCAGAGTGCTGAGTGGCAGGCCTGTCCACTCCCAACACATGTGTATTTATTTATGTATAGAATATACACATGCTCCTTTCCATGTTATAACTTATGCAGGATAAATATTACTAACCTACAAGTTTAGTAATTAGGAAGCAAAGAATGAGTTCAGGTTACCAGCCTCTCCTCCAACAAGAAGTAGGGTGAGAAGGGACTAGCTCCTTTCTGAGCTTCCCTAGAAGAATAAACTTCCTCTGTCCAGCCCAGCCCCAGTGGAAAAACAAACCCTTCCCAGGTCCAGCCAGCAATATAATTACAGTAACAGTGCCTAGAAAATGGAGAGTTGACTATAATTTTGTTTTTCTGAACCTGCTAATACTCCCACTGAATTGAGAGTTGACTATAATATAGTGTGTTAAAAGGTGATTTTTTAAAAAATGTTTTAAGATTTTATGTATTTAGTTTTAGAGAGAAGGGAAGGGAGGGAAAGAGGAATAGAAACAGCGATGTGTGAGAGAAACATCAGTCCATTGCCTCTCACACATGCAACTGGGCCCAAACCGCAACTCAGCCAAGTTCCCTGACTGGGAATCCAACACCTTTCGGTTTGCAGGACATGGCCCAACCCCCCGAGCAACACCAGTCAGGGCAAAAGGTGATTCGTATGTGTTCTTTTCCTTTTGATCAGTGGATGCCACAGAAATCCTCTTTAATAATTTGTAGAGCCTAAAAATCTAAGACTCAACGAGCACTTTCAGAGTTGACAAGAATCAATCAGAGGGCCAAGACACTCACATAAGCAGAACACCCAGCCTTCCCCCAAAGCATCTTGGGAAATGTGCTGGGTGGAGAGGCAGCCATGTCAGCCCTCCCACATATGGCTTAGACAGGATAAAATGAGGTGGCTTATGCAACACATCGGACATGATGCCTAGCCCTGTGAGCACCCTCTATGGTAGTTACTATTATTAATCACAGCCGATCGATGTGGTGCAAAGTCTACAAGTGTTTTGCTATGCCACACTGTCTCCCTACCAACACAATGGTATCTGGACTTTTTTGGATATCTCACTATGAATATTTAAAAAAATAGGTTAGCATACAGACTCCAATACGTGTGTACATATGTATGTATGTATGTATTTATTATGCACCTGCCACTTCACATGTTAAAACTTACACCTGATAAACACTAAAAATCCAGATAAGTATTTTAAAACCTTTACATTGTCTTCATTTCATCAATTTCTAGAACAAAAAACGATAAGCAATGTGTTTGAGTGTGCTTTGTTAGCTCTAGAATCTTGATTAAAGTTTGGCATCGCAGCAGTTGGAAGGTCTGCATCGAAGTGCAGTTTACAGCAGCGCTCATCGTAATGACGGAAAAGAGCTCCACGCGGAAGTTCTAAATGGCACCGATGGAAGTCTCTCACCCACTGCACTCACTAAGTCACAACACTCATTTTTCAGTCCTAGCCACCATTGATGCAATAGTTTTCGTTTAAATATGGCTAACAAAATTCCATCATTCTTCATGCCAAAAAATTTATTTCTGCAAACAAATTATTTATATTTTTAACAAATAAATGCAAAACCCACTAAAACTCTTTGGAAAAGTATTAAACCGATTAAAAAATTCTTTTTCCAAGGTTATTAAGTATGCAAGTGACAAACATATAATTTCTACAACTTATCACTCTAACAACAGAAACATTTCCCAGGAGCCATTTTCAAAAATGCCCTCTGGGTTTCTTCTAAGTAGCAGTTTGTTTCTCATTATTAAATGTCATTTTAACCTTGAAGAGACAAGCTATTTATTTATCTGTGCTAACTTTTCTTTTCATTTATCTGCTAGGTTGTACCTTGCTGACAACCATTTGTCATCACACAAATGTCAAGAAACTGGAGATTTGTCTTTAACCTCAACAACATTTTTAAGTGCTCTGACACAAGACTAACAGTGAATCACCACGTACATGGCTATTTCTCACTCCTCATGAAGCACAGGTCAGAAATCTACAGCCCCCGGGCCAGGTCCAGCCCACCCCACAATGGTGGAATTGAACAGTTGTGCCAGAGACCATAGCCTGCATAGCCTAAAACACTATCTTCCTCTTCACAGAAACAACTTGCCAAGCCACTGCTATAGATCATTATACAATATTCACTATTGAAGTTTTGTTTCACAAGATTCGCCACCTACGTTCTTGAAAGTTTAAACACTATGACTCTGAAAGTTTCCCCCGCCCCATATAACTGCCTTTTAACAATGCAGTGATTAACCTCTGTGGTTCTTTCCCTCTACCTGACCTGTTCTTTCACTAAAGAGGTCATTAACATATTTATGATTAATATATTTCTTCCATAATATTGCCTCCTCAGTGAAGAGAGAGAACAGTTTTTCCTCCATTTCTTTACTGAAATGGAATCCACAACGTATCGTAGGCTGAGACACATTAGAAACCTCTGCACAGTAATCCAACCTCGTCAGAGACTCCCCACACTGTCGACGCTGTGCTCATGGGTGTTGCTGTAGCCGTGCTTTCCTGCCTCTTCCAGTGACATTTGCTGACAAACAGATGCATCTTTTGTTTATTATTTGAGACAGTTTTTACCATGGCAGAAGAGAAAGTGTTTCCTTAATAGTATGTAGCTCTTTACCTCCTGTTCTTAAGCAAAAACTGTAGTTAGTGAAATTATGTTAAGTGAATTTGAGCATCGCCCGGCTAAAACACTGTACAAGGAGCTGACCTGCCCGCTCTGGATTCTTCATTTCTAAATGTCACAATAATCATGACAGCTTCATGGGAAAAACTCAAGAACAATGTATACTTTGGGTCAAGCCTATTGTTAACAATATTAGATTTAAATCCATAGTTCAAAGATGTTTCCTTAAAATGTCTACTTTTTTTGAATGCTTTTTTTTTATCAGATTTGACTAGATCATTATTTTACCTCTTAATATGGCTGACAAACTCGTAAGAGGAAAAGTGTCTACTTGGCCATTTATTCATTGGTTCCTTGTGTGTGCATTATAGACATTATTTTCAATTCGCAATTTCTCTACCTACCTACATTTTTTAAGCCGTTTATGTATTTTATAAGGTTACTTTAGCTAAAACTACATAATACCCTATTCTTGGGCTCTACATAGGCTCATGTAAACTGTAATCTATCACAGCATGCTGAAAGCCAATATCCACAAGAAAACGACTTAGCCAAGCCTCTTCCCGTGTTGTGGAGGCCACACTTCCTTCACAGCACTTTGTGAACTACACTTGACATTTGTCCATCTATATACTGTATATTAGCAACACTTAATTTTTCTCATTTTTTAAGATAAACACATAGCCAAATGGATTGTCTTGTGTACTCTAGTTTGAAGACCACTGTACTATGCAATGACTCTGCCATTTTAAAAAAGTGCAATTCTCAAACCAAGGGAAGTGAGAGTTATTCTGTTAATACTCACTGAGCACCTACCACATGCTATATATATATATAGCATATAGCATATAGCATATAGCATATAGCATATATATATATCAGGGGCCATACAAGTGTTACAGAAATGAATCAGAACAAATAAGACATAGATCCTGCTTCCAATCCAGCCATCCATCCATTCTTTCATCCGCTCGGCCACCATTCCTGACGTCTTCCAGTTCCAGGGATGGTGCCAGGCACTCGGGCTGGGTGGCATGGTGAATTTCACTTCAGACACAGCAGATTATTCAGCCAACTGGAACTAACTTGAATAGATTGGTCATTATCATGAAAATTTTCAGGTTCTGGCTGCCCAGAATTCATTCTTCCTTCCTAACAGCATTCCAATTTCCTTTTGGGTAATTATCTCATTCCCACAGTGAGACACTGAACCAAGCTGAAACTGTTGGATCCAAGACACTACGAATCAGAAGTACAAGCTCTGCAGATAAAGGCCAGAGTGAACAGAAGCAGAAAAGAGGGACCAAATGATCTCAGAAAAAGAACAGCTTTATTTCCTTACTCTCTATTTCTCGTTTCCAGACCCCCTAAGTCTTAAGTACACTGCATTTCCTCTCCATAAACACCTATAATATTGTCTCACTGTCCAAGATGTGATGTGTTGTAATGATATAATAAACATATCCTTTTACATCAGCTAATTTGAGTGTTTTTTTTCCTTGCGACCAAACAGTCCCTAACTGAGAACAATTTGATTCCAAGAAAGGAGTAGCAAACAACGAACACTAAGAGGAAATTAAGAATAATTAATTATTGTAGAAAAACAACGACACTCTTCTCCCTTCCCATCACCACCCTCTACCCTAGATGAGGAGCCAAAGATCAGGGATATAGAGTGGAGAATCAGCTGGTTAAACTTTTACCTTGAGTCTCCTAAGCAAAGTATCATTAGAAAGAGAAAGGGAAAAAGAGGAAAGAAAAATTTCACTTCCAGGTTGCCTGACTTGAAACAGACCAGGGAAAAGATCCATTTATTTCTATCCCAGCTTGGGGGCTCTGGTATAGAAAGTCCTCCCCATCATTTCTCAGAGGGCCAAGGGGTCCCCTTCAGTCTAATCATTTTAGTACGAACACTACAAGCTGTAGTTAGACAGTGGTATAAATAGACTTGCAGTATTAGCTCGTACGCTAGGTATTGCTTCTGCTGAAAGGAAAGCTTTTGTGGACGTCTGATGTAAAATGAGCAAGGCCTCATGAAGAATGAGCACTTGATCTTCAGAAGTCCTGGGAATTGGTAATGTGAGGTTTTCAATCCTATGAAAACAGCACAGCCAGCTGGCAAGTGTTCTGATCCAATGTGAATCCAGGGCACAAAGACAAGGTCCATCACAGAAGTTCTCTCAAGTCACCCTGACTTTTCCGGCGGGGGCCCCACTCTTGAACCACACTTCTTATTTTGGGCTGATGGCCCTTCTTACCTGCTTACCACACTCCTTTCATCCTTTCACACCTGAAGGCTGCTTCCTGCCCCTCCACCCCCACCTCGTGAAAGTCCTTAATGACTGGCTTCGGGATCATCAGAAAGAACTTTAATGGCCAATGAAAAATCAAAGCAAGATAATGAAAGCACACTTTTGAAACAACAGTCTTCAAAACACTATTGCTTAAATCTCTATTTCCTGAAGTGGAAATTTGTGTATATCTCTCCATAATTTTTTTCTGATTTTGGGGAAGGTGTCTAATACCGAAAAATAATTGAATGACATCTTGTAATTCAAAATAGTAAAGACAAGAAAGTCTGGATTTTCATTTTAATACAAGTTAAACATTAAACAAATAAATACATGTAATCTTATTGCAAAGCCCTTTCTGCCTTTAGACAGTACCTTAAGCTCCACTAACATAAATTCTTGTATTGAAAAAGACTGGAGTTCTAGGTGTTGGAAGGGGGTTGTGGTGAGAGGAACCAGAGGGACTGAAAAGCTTGACCTATGGTCCTTCGTAAGTACTTCACTTGGGTGAGATTTCTCCTAGTAGGGAGAACCTGAAGCTGCCATACTGTGTGTCTAAGAAACTCATTCCTTTACCAAAGAGGGAACTGTGGCTGCATCTGTGCAGTAAGAGGTAATGTTTCTCATACAAAAATTACCACTGCATATCATGTTCCCTTTTTTCTTTGTTCTAAATTGGCGTTTTTCCTGTGGGTAATGTATTCCTCAATTAGACACAGGTTGCTGAACCAAGAAAAGTTGCGTTCCAAACTGCCTGAGGAGGAGGAGGATTCCCCACAGATTTGGACTTGGAGCTAAATTAGCTGATAAAGATTACAAATTGTTTTGCTTTGGGGTGGGGGTGAATATATTTTAGGGATCTGAATGATGGCTGTGTTATTTTGGCCTAGAGTATACTTGGAATACTATCGATGGGAGGAGAGTTTTTATTAGACTGGGCAGTCAGGGGTAGGTGGTTGTAAACGGTGGTACTTATTTTTCCTCCCAGGAAGCTTTCACGTGGTCCTTCTGCTAAGAGATTCCCTGGCCATGCACTGGGCAAATAATCCAGATCTGGCCATTACCCTGGCAGTTGCAATGGTTCAAAGTGCAGCATGAGACACAAGCAAAACCAATCAGAGTCTTTCATCAAGATTGAAATAGAGACTGTGGGAAGAACATATGTTTTCTTTTTTCTGGGGTTCCTAAGCTAAAACCGTCAGCAGTCACGTCCATATGGAAAAGTAGGAGAGAAAGATGCCAACATACAAAGGGGTGCAAACGCAAGCAGAGATACTAAATGAGAGCAGGAGAGAGAATTCCTGGTTGTATGGAGGCCTTAGGTCCAGTCTCTGAGGCCCTGAGTCCTACAGTTCTTCCTTCAGTTCTGTGAATTGCTTCATTCTGCCCTGTGATGTGACCCTGTTTCAATTTGGTTCCTGTCACTTTAAAGAGCCTTAACTAATAACTGGCCAGAACCATTTGGTACGGAGAGAAACAATCAAACACAAGTTGGGTTTTGTTGTTGCTGTTGTTCACTAAAACCGTAACACATGCCTAGGGTAAAAATCCAAACAGCACACAAAGGTATACTATGTAATTACGGGATAAGTCTTCCCCCTACGACTCCCTAGGGCCTCTCTGCAGAGGCAAAAACTGCTAACAATTTCTCGTGTGTACATCTAAGAATTTTCTAGAATTAACTTTATAGCACTCTAAAGGGATGAGGAGAGAATGAAGGGAGTGAGATGCATGGTTCTGAGATCCAGCTCCACAAAGCAGAGATGTGTCAATGTTATGTCTGTTTCTTCCCTTTTCTGATTATAATGGGTTTAAATTTGCAGTTGTAAGATTGTTCCGCCATGAATTTGACATTCTCTATTTTTAAGTAAAATCCCAACAGGGAAATACTAGCCAATGAGTTTTGTTTTGTCATCATGTAGGGTTTTTACAACAGACTTTAAAACCCCCAACATCTTGAAACCATTAACAAAATCTCTGAACTTCATGGAAAGTTGGTTTGTTTTTTTAAGGCCTATAAACATAGAGGGATTTATTTTTAACTCCATATCTATGCTGTCTGGTTTGAGATGTTTCCCTGCAAAATAGTCAAGAGGTCAATCTATGCTGCCACTATGGCTTAATTTTCTGTCTGTAAATTTGCAAGGGTGAAAGAAATCACTAGAAGACCATATTTAAATGGCAGTGCTGATTCAGATATATTTCGGAAGTGGCTACACGATACATAAATGTATGACCAAAAATAGATGCCATACAACACTATGAATGTACTAAAGACATTGACCTGTTCTCTTTAAAATGGTTAATTTTCTATTACATAAATCTCACCTAAATAATGGTTAAGATGGTGTTTAAGAAAGTTCTACATTTTGCAAAGCAAACCAAAATTAAAAGATTGTTTCAAATCACCTTCTCTGACAAAAATAAGAATTAACCTTTGTTGAGAACCTCCTCTCAGCAGGCCCCTGTGCTAAAAGCTTTCCAATACACAGCAAATGAGATAAAAAGTAAATTATTATAGTATTGTAGTTGACAGGTATTACGAAGAAAGAAATAGAATGGGTTAGAAGGATTAAAATAGACAGAGGGGCATGGGGGAGTATTAAAAAGGGAGGTCCTCGTAGGCCTCATTGAGAAGATGACAGTTAAGAAAAGACTCAAAGAATGAAAGGGAGTCGGTCAAACTGATATCGGATTTCCAGAGGAAGAACACTTCAGGAAGGGGAAACAGCCCATGCAAAGACCCGGAGGCAGAGACAAGACTGGCATGTTCAAGAAACAGCAAGGGCAGCATGACCAGAATGGAGGAAACAAAGGGAAAGGTCATAGGACGTGAGATCACAGAGGTAACTGAGGGCCTGAAGTCCATGGAGTCCACCATGAGGATGTTGGCTTTTACTCTGTTACTTGGAGAACCAGAGCAGATCTTAGGAGCCACGGCTGGAGAAAAGACTGTGTTTAAAATAAACTAGAGGCAGGGAAGCAGAGGGGGCAGTGGTAGAATCAGAGAGATCTCGTAGGAGGCTATTTCTGTACCCCAAGTAAAACGCAATGATAGTTATGCCCAGGGAAGGAGCGATGAAGATGGTGGGAAATGATCAGCCTCTCAGGTTAGTCTGAAAATGAAGCGCATTGAGTTTCTGACAGATTGCATATGAGATGTGAAAGAGAGAGAGGAGTCAAGGATGAGTCCAAGGTGTTGGGCCTGAACAACGGAAAGGAGAGAGCTGCTGTGAACTAAAATGAAGATGGCGCCAAGAGAAGCAGATTTGAAAGAAGGATGGGAAGTGGGAGGGGAGGGGGCCGCGGTGAAATCCGAAGTTCAGTTTTGGACAAGTGGATTTGGAATGTCTATTAGAAAAGCAAGAGGACATTCCTCCTAGAATCAGGATGGCTCGTGCAAATCTCGAGCTATCTAGTCATCAGACTTCTCCTTTTTTTTTTTAAGAAAGGATTCTTTTTTTGTTGTTTGTTTTAAGATTTTATCTATTTATCTTTAGAGGGGAAGGGAAGGAGAGAGGGAGAAAATATCAATGTATGGTTGCCTCTTGTGCATCCCTTCTGGGAACTGGCCTGCAGCAACCCAGGCATGTGCCCTGACTGGGAATCGAACCATGTTTTTTTTTTGGTTCACAGGCCCGCACCCGATCTACTGAGCCACACCAGCCAGGGCCAATCATCAGACTTCTTATGAAGCAATAATATTTAATTAGAGTGATATTGGTAAAACCAAAGCTCTCTTGTTCTCTAAAGAATAAGGTTATGATCCTGATTGTCAAATTGTAACATGGTTCTTCCATACTTCTCTTACTTTGCATCTCCTTGCCTGTATTTCTAAATGAAAACACTAATTTATTTGAGCCAATCTATATCACTTTTTTAAAAGATGCTACTACAACTTACTGCTATTTAAGAAAGCAATGACTAAACCTCTCACAACAATTATGTTAAAAGAGTCCATGGTGATTGCCAAGGTGCAGTTTCCCTGTGTAGGAGATCTAGCCCTGTGAAGTGTGACACCTCCCAAAAGGAACCTGGACCCTTAGGACTGGGATATGACTGACATGAATTAGACCAACTATATTAGTCTTCTAGGAGGCAATATATGGAATCTGAATGAACGTGAGCAAGAACACCAGTGATAATAGGCAGGATAAATCAATAAAAATCACCCCAATTGTTAATTCTTACTTTACCTAATTAGTATCTAACTCTCTTCCCCCCTAAACCTCTTCAAGAGCACAATAAGATACAACCAAATGGATTTTTAGTTTGGGTACACACAAAGTACTACGGGCATCTCACAGCCATGCAGAGGAGGCAGAGAAAACAAAGCAAAATTCTGATCCTAGATGCACACAAGCAGGCCTTTAGTAGGAGGAATAGGTCCAGCTGCAAAGGCAGATACCAGACTGGCAGCCAGATGGGTGAGGCAAAATGGCCAAAGGAGATGGCAAGCCCACGCATGACTAAAGCAACAAGTCCAATCAAACGAGTGAAGCACAATAGAGAAGAACCCAAACAGCCTGTCTGCTCTCCCTACTCAGGCAGACAGACAGGTGGGAGGTTATTTGTAGACAAATTGCCCCTGGGCAGCAAGAGTCTGGTGTACAGATCCAGGTTCTTCTTCCAGGGAGAAGGGCAAGCAAGTGCCACATAGGGCATCAGGACCGAGTCCCGGGCTGAGTTGAGGGCAAATGTCCAATCCTAAATAGAACCGTGCTTTTGGACTGGAGAACTGGAGATCTGGAATAAGCCAGATCTGTAGCTTGGACCAACAATGGTCAGGGAAGAAGACAGATGTCACTTGGGAAAACATGTCACTAGTCCATCAAACCCCAAGTTCAGGGGGATGAGTAGCCACCAAGTCCTACCAACAACACTGAGGTGGTTCATCTACATCTTATCTGAATTGGTTTGGACTCAGATATGGAGGCAACTAGAAATGAAATTCATGAATGGACCCAACATGAAGCAGCTGGGTAACACAAAGACATGGAAACTGAGTCAGAAGACCAATAGGTTTAAATTACTCTGCTTGATCACGCACCATGCCCACCCTCTGATAGAGGTGCTAACGGGAAAGAAATGACCACGGTTGA
This sequence comes from Carollia perspicillata, assembly GCA_004027735.1. Taxonomy (NCBI): domain Eukaryota; kingdom Metazoa; phylum Chordata; class Mammalia; order Chiroptera; family Phyllostomidae; genus Carollia; species Carollia perspicillata. The sequence continues at coordinate 12,600 of PVKM010016441.1, forward strand.
ATTACCCACTTGGAAATCTAAAGGGGTGACATTAAGAAATAGTCATTCATTCCACCAACACTTATTGAGCACCTGCTACATTAATAGCTCTTGCCTTGGAGCACGCGAAGATGCCATCTGCTCTCAAGTATCCAACAGCAGAACAAGCACGACAGTAGGCCAACATAAATAGCAATAACTAGTCAGATGCTTCAGAGCACAGAAGAAAAAGGAGAACTAGCAAAGAAAATAAAAACCCAGAGAAGTCTCATAAGCTTCTTGAGACAAGACCATGGCCATTTTGCCTGGAGAGCACAATTCTAGCCATTGTTCTATCAGAGGTTTCAGCCGCCTCTGGGTGGTGCCAGCTGCATCTATTGCCACATCTGAACTCACAGCCATTTTGACTTTATCTACATCCCCCTCAACTATCTACGTCCTGCACAGTGTTGTTCTATAACAAAGGAAGCCTAGGATTCTGTAACAGGACTGAATTCCTGACTGTCGCTTACTAAGTATATAGCCATCTCCACACTTCCTAACCTGCCTGAACTTCAGTTTTATTCCCCATAAAGTATGAGCAAAGACAACACAACTTCAAAGGGCTATTTCAAGGGTTAAGGAGAGTAATGTATGTGAAAGAGTTCTGTAAACTCAAGAGAACTGGAAAAACATTTATCATTTTAATGGGGCCCCAACTTGAGCCTAAGCTGGGTTTCAGCCCTTCCTGCGTGTGTTTGATGAACTGGTATGTGGAGCATCTGGGAGTGACTCCAAGTGAGGATGAGGAAGTGGTTTTTGCTCACATGCCAGGAAAAGAGACAAAGATGGGTGGATAGCACATGGGACGCTTCAGATATCGAGGCCCAGCCTGGCCCCACAGCTGGTCTCGGAACTCAGCAGAAAGAGGGGCCCCATGCAAAAGCTGAGGAAGCTGTTTTCAGAGGGGGACATTATTCCTGCCACTTTAGGATGCCAGACTAAGATGCACAATGGGGTAGGAGTAACGGGGAGGGAAGTTAAGGAGGCATGGAGGAGCGGGCCGTGCTCTTCCCAGTACAGAGAGGACCCCAGAGTCTTCAGTGCTGCTTCATCACCTGGAGAAGTTCCACTCAAGGGGAGAATGTTCTTGGTATAGACATGAGCACATAAGGCACACACTTGCTCGCCCCCAAGCTGCCAGGTGACCGAGGATGTTGCCCATATGGCATGAGAGGAAGAATGAGAAGAGTGCTTGTGAGTAGCCATGAAGTGTTCTTGGGGAATAAGGTCTCAGGGGCAAAAAGTCAGCAAATTATAGGTCATTGAGGCTAATATGACCCTAACAGTACACTCACAGGCTGGAGAGGCCTGGAGAAACTCAAGTCACATTAAGTCAGGCTGAGCATTTGATGCTATGTGAGTACCATTAGCTGCTGTTGCCAGTTGCTTCTACGACCACATTTTTTCAGGGAGCCTGGGAATGGAGATGCGTTATCCAGCCAGGCTAGAAGTTCCTTGTCTTTATGAAGACCACCCAGAAGTAAGCCAAGGCATGGAAAGCACTAGACTCATGCTTTCAATACAAACCAGCTGCAGCATCCAGTAAACCATTTCTCCTGGCTCTCGGTATTCCCAAATCTGGAAGAGGAGGGAAGGGCTGGTGGAGGGATACATGAGATTATGACATGGAAGCTGTATGGTGGGGTTGGCAAAGGAGAGGAGACAAGGAACAACTGTATACCAGCAAGAAACGTAAAATTTCCTTCTTAAGTGGAGATGGGCTGGGAGGGCAGTGAAGGGAGCTTGGGGCAAAGGTGAGCCAAAGAGTAGAAAATGCACCCCCTTTAAAGATATGGCAAGAGGTCTGGCCAAAGGTGGGTATGCTGGGCTTTTCTTCTTTCCCTGAGTCCCATTGCCATTAAGTCTAGACTTCTGGCCCAAGCATCCTGAGCAGTATGTCAGATGTGACCAGCATTGGGCACACCACTCAGACACCTGCATTCACTCAGCAAGTAAATAATTCATCTGAGGTCTACCAACACAGCCCTCAGCATTATAATGCTCTCTGAGGTTGACGGTTGGCTCTTGCCAGACAGGGAGGAGCCCAGAAAACAACAGGGGTCTGTTTCCCTGGCAATTTGAGATCTCTGACCAACCTGGCTGTCTCTGGGCCCCTGCTATACCCTGGATCAGCTTCATCCAGCAAAATGCTGCCTCTGACAGAGCTGATGCCTATTTCCCAGCTCATCCTGGATGCCAATCATGGTTCTGAGTGAAGGATACATGGCCCCTGGCTGCTTTGGAAGAGCTCAGTACTAGGATGGGTTGGGGTGGGAGGCAGCAAACCCCTGGGTCCCAAAATGGGTAGTGAGTGGCTAACTGGTGAGCGAACAAGTGCGGTTTCAGGGAGGGAATGGGATTTCATCAGAGTTTTAAATAGTAAGTAGGAGCTGACCAGGCAGGAAAGGAAGTAAAGAGGAAATAACTAACTTCTTAAACCTTACTATGTGCCAGCCAATGTGTAAAGAGGATTTGGGGAAGAGAAAGAGGTACAAAGTCATAGAAACATGAAAGTGCATGATATGGTAACAGGAGGTGAACTCTGTGTAGGTAATATTTAGTGCATTTAGTAGGAATTGTCAAAAGATAATTGGGACTGAAAAAGCCTCTATATTTACACATAGGCCTGAAAACATATATACTAATATATTAGCATTAGTTCTGGTGGTGAAGATTCGTTTTGACTTTTTCAGGTATCTATGTTTTCTTTTCTCTTTCTTTCTTATCATTTTCACCACCAACAACAAAAGAAAAGAGGCCGAGGAGGTGGGTATGTCTGACCACCATCTTAGAAAGTATGCATTTGACTCCTCATGCACTGGGGAGCCACTGAAAATTTTTAAGGGAAAGACTCAGGGAGCCAAGTATGAGGCATCAAGGATGGCTTAGGTAGTCACCCCTCGGTTACTCACATTGTTCCTCTTTCTTTCCCTGGGACCTTCTTCCTTGTGCCACCTGCGGACCCTAAAGTCAAGCCTGTAGGATTAAACGTCTGAGCCCAGGAGATGAGAGGCGGCCAGCAATGAGCAGAGGCACAGACGATGCGAGCGCATTTTTCTGCCCACCCAGAGCTCCCCCAAACTTGACAGCGGACACAAAACAACCTGGCGCTGCCCCAAGCACAAACCCAAGGGGGAGAAACAGGACAGGTGGCTAAGCATTCACAAAAGCTGGACAAAAAGGCAGATCTTTTTTTTTTCTGCAACGCAGGAGCTTCTATTACTAGAAAATAAAATCCTGCCTGAGCAAATGCCAGGAAAACGATTAAGGGCTCAATTTAGACTGGAAGGCTGTGCTGGGCTCTGCTGAGCAGAGCTAAACAATGTGAGCCCCACTCTCTGTGCACATCACGTTTGGGGTGAGCGGCCCAGGTCCCAGCCAGGCCTTTCACTGCCGGTTTTTGCAGAATTACAGTTAAGCTTTGGCCACTCGGTTTCAGTTCAAAGGATTGTGTGGAAGGAAGGGTAAAAGGCTCTTGCGTGCAGACCAGCTATTGCATCTGAGGACTGAGAAGAAATGCAGCCACAGTGATGCCAGCCCCAACAGAAACACATCTTCCCCGCGGTTCTCAGGCTACCCAGCCTGACCCAGGCAGGGCAGGAGACAGTGGAGGGCTGTGGGCTGCTTTGGGAGTCAGGCAGGCTCAGGTAGGAGCCCCATTCTACTTCCAGTGGGGCCTTTAGGCAAGACTTTAATTTCTCCAAGCCCCAGTATCTTCATCTATAAATGGAGATAATAACTTAGAGAATTACTACAGGGATAAAATGACATGATATATATAAAAGCACCAATAAAGTAGGCACTTAGCTCTTGGTAGTTTCTTCCTTTCCCGTTTTGTTTGTTTGTTTGCTTGTTTTCTCAAGGGCCTCCTAAACCAAAGAATTGTGATATAGTTGGAAAGGCATGAGATTAGAGGTTGGAAAACTAGTTTCCTAGCTTTTGTTCCACTATTAATGAGTTGTGATGACTTGGGCAAGTCACTTGGTCTCTCTGAGCCTCACTTTCTCCTGCTGAAGAATGTGGGTCTCAGATTAGATAATCCCTAAGGGCCATTTCTATCTCTGACTTTATTTTATTTTTTTGAGGAACATATTTTTATTTATTTATTTAATTTTTCGAAAGATTTTATTTACTTATTTTTAGAGAGAGGGGAAGAAAAGAGAAAGATAGGGGGAGAAACATCAATGTGTGATTGCCTCTCGTGCACCCCCTACTGGGGATGTGGCCCACAACCCAGGCATGTGCCCTGGCTGGGAATTGAACCAGTGACCCTTTGGTTTGCAGGATTGTGATCAATCCACTGAGCAACACCAGCCAGGGCCTATTTATTTTAATTTAAAATAACTTATTTTAATTACAGTTTACATTTAATAGTATTTTGTATTAGTTTTAGGTATACAACATATTGGTTAGACAGTCATCTACTTTGCAAAGTGTTCCCCCTGCTATTTCCAGTGCCCAGCTGGCACCATACATAGTTATTGCAACATTATTATCTATACTTCCTATGTTGTACTTTACATCCCTCTCTGACTCTAATATTAACTATAATAACTACTACTATTAAGCAGTTGCTAACGTGCCAGGCACGTTGCTCAGCAATGCATATCCATTTTCTTATCAAGTATCATCACCCTGACTGTACAAGCAAAGAAATTGTGGTTTACAGGAGATTGAGAACTTGTCCCAGATTGCACAATTAGTAAGAACAGGCCAGGAAGTGCTTGTCCTGACTTACTTTTTAAAAAACTAATTAACATCATCTCCAGGGTTCCAAGTCCTTTTACTGAACAGGTAATAAAATTCAACCACTCTGCAGGTTCTAGGTCAGGTTTAAACAGCTGCCAATTCTTGAAACTATAGCTGGGGCGTCAGGCCTGATGAATACCGATCCACCTGTAGCAGTGTGAAACGTGCCACATGGAAAGAGAATCTCATATCAGGAGGTGGGAAGGAGGCTGTACCTGCAAGCTTTCAACCAGACCAGTGAGAGGGCATGGTGGTAGAGACCCACAGAGCCAGGCAGTTACCTGTTAAGTGAGCAAGCAGTCGCACCTGGTCAGCACAGCAAGGCTAACAGAGGCCTTTCAGCCACCAAACATGAGTTTAAGCAAAGATGAGGGCCATTTGGACTATACCACTGCTAAATGTGCAAGAGGGAACACTGTAACTTGGCAGCCAGCTGCTGTGCCTGGGGATGCAAAGCCTGAGTCTGACTGACAACAAGGACATTCAGGAAGAAATACGAAAGCCCAGAACCCACAGGCAGGCCATGGCGCCCAGGGCTGAATAAGTGAACGTTTGGGCTATATCTGTTATCTATTGCTTCATGACCAACATCCTCTAAACTTAGTGGTTTTAAACAACAAAGATATGTTATTTCTCACAATTTTGTGGGTTGGCTGGGCTCAGATGGGCAGTTCTTCAGCTCCCTGCAGTGTCCCCTGGGGTCATTCATATGGCTACAATCAGCTAGGAACTCAGCTGGGGCTAGAACAGTGAAGATGGCTTCACTCACATGTCTGGCAGTGGGTACTAGCATTCTGCTGAGATACCTCAGTTCTTTGATTAGAATTTGCAACTGAAATTTTAACAATAGTACCACTGACAATTTCAAAAAACAAATTACCAAAGTAGAAGCTAAAAAGTAGAAAACATTGATGGAAGAAATGTTAAAAGTGTTAAATACACTAAAAGGTATACCATGTTCATAGATTGGAAAAATTAATATTGTTAATGTCCATTCTCCCTTAATTGATCTCTAGATTAATAGAAATCCCAACATTATCCTAATCAAGGGAGCAAGTTTCACAAGCTGATATTTATAAGCAAGATATTTATAACTTGATTCTAAAATTTAAAAAAAAGCAAAAGAACTAGAATAGCCAAACCAACTCTAAAAAAAGAACAGCAAATGAGTGGTTGAACAATCTCTAGTGTATTCATCTAATGAAATACTATTGAACAATAAAAATGAATGGAAGATTGACACACACAACAACTCAGACAGAAAGATAGATCAATGGAACAAAAGAGAGAGCCTGGAAAACAAAAACACTTACAATCAACTGATTTTTGACAGAGGTACAAAGACAATTAAATAGAAAAAGGGTAGACTTTTTAACAAATGGTACCAAAACATTTAACAATTGAACATCAATATACAAAAACATTATTTTTTCTTTGTTTATTGTTTATTCTATCACAGTTGTCCCAATTTGTTTTTTCCCTTTTCCTCTCTCCACCCAGCCCATCCCTCTCACCTACAATCAACCCCTTCTCCATTATCCATGTCCATGGTCATTCATACATATTCTTTTACTAGTCCTTTCCCTTTCTTTCCACCTTTATCCCCCTACCTGCTCTCCTCTGGCTGCTGTCAGTCTGTTCCATGTTTCCATGCCTCTGGTTCTATTTTTCTTGTTAGCTTATTTTGTTCATTAGATTCCAGTTATAAGTGAGGTTAAATGGTGTTTGTCGTTCACTGACTAGCTTATTCCACTTAGCACAATAGTCTCCAGTTCCATCCATGCTGCTGCAAAAGATAGGACTTCCTTCTTTCCTTCTGCTGCATAGTATTCCATTGTGTAAATGTACCATAGTTTTTTTTTTTAATCCACTCATCTATTGTTGGGCACTTGGGCTGTTTCCAATACTTAGCTATTGTAAATTGTGCTGCTATGAACATTGGGGTGCATAAGTTTTTTTGCATTAATGTTTCAGGATTCTTAGGGTACATTCCCAGCAGTAAAATTCCTGGGTCATAAAGCAGTTCCATTTTTAATTTTTTGAGGAAATTCCATACTGTTTTCCACATTGGGTATACACCACAATCTACATTCCCACCAACAGTGCACTAGGGTTCCCTTTTCCCCACATCCTACCAGCACATATTGTTTATTGATTTGTTAATGATAGCCATTCTGACCAGTGTGAGGTGATAGCTCCCTGTGGTTTTAATTTGCATCTCTCTGATGGCTAGTAATGTTGAGCATCCTTTCATATGTCTATGGGCCATCTGCAAGTTCTCCTTGAAAAAGTGTCTATTCAGGTCCTTTGCCCAATTTTTAATTGGGTTGTTTGTCTTCCTGGTGTTAAGTTGTATGAGTTCTTTATATATTTTGGAGATCAACCCTTGTCCAAGGTGCCATTGGCAAATATGTTCTCCCATATAGTCAGTTCCCTTTTCATTTTGATGATGGTTTCTTTAGCCATGCAGAAACTTTTTAATTTGATGTAGTCCCATTTGTTTATTTTTTCATTGATTTTTTTTGCCCTAAGAGATACATTGGCAACAATATTGCTATGTGGGATGTCTGAAATTTTACCACCTGTTTTTCACGAAGACTTTTATGGTGTCATGACTTATATTTAAGTCTTTTATCCATTTTGAGTTTATTCTTGTGTATGGTCTCGTTTAATTCTTTTGCCAAAAATATAAATATTGACCAATACCTCACACCTTCAAAAAATTTAACAAAATGGATTATGGACATAAATGTAAAATGTAAAATTATAAAACTTTAGGATAAAAATAGGAGAAAATATTTTTGGCCTAGGGTTAGGCAAAGAGTTCTTAGTAGGACAAAAAGGCACCATATATAAAATAAAAATATTAATAAACTGGACTTAGAAATTAATTTTTTGCTGTATTAAAGGCATTGTTATATCATTCTGGAAAAGTCTCAGGGTATTTGAGGGGAAACTGCTTACCCGTGTTTTGTTGTGTATAATTGCACAATCATGTTTTAGTGCTAATTCCCATGTATAATTCACATCCTCTGAAAATTTTTTTCCCCTCAAAAATTTGGTCATAAAAGTGTGCATTATACATGGCAAAATACACAACTGTCTTAGTAGTTACATGACACTGTATACTGGTCAAAATCACAAAAGTATATAATAACAGAATGTAAATTTGACTGTATGGGTATTTAAATAACATAAATAAAATTCAGCCAAAAAATATCAAATCAATATTCCTCCAGACCCACCCTAGAGAGGATACCAAGTATTATTACTATAGCCAACAAACATTATACATATATAATATATAAATGATTTATATATATATACATATATATATATTTTTTTTTAGAGAGAGAGAGAAACATCTATGTAATAGAAAATCTCCCACATGCGCCCCACCTGGGAATCAGCCCATAACCCAGATATGTGCCCTGACCAGAGGTCAAATCCACAACTCTTTTTGGTATACAAGAGGATGCTCCAATCAACTGAGCCACCCAGCCAGGACACAAACATTTCTAAATGTTTAACCTCCCTGCCAATTAAAACAAAAAAAAGGAAATTTAATCAAAGAAATGCCATTTTACCTCTCCATTATATATATTTAAAACTTTTATGAATACCCACTACTGGCAAAGGTGTGACAAAATGAGCATAATCAAGTGCAGTGAGTGACCATGTGAATCAGTACATCCTTCTATAATGAGGTATAGCCAACATATAACATTACATTAATTTGAAGTGTACAACATAATGGTTCATTATTATTGCATACATTGCAAAATGATCACCACAATAAGTCTAGTTAATATCTGTCACTATACAGTCACAACATTTTTTTTTCTTGTGATGAAATTACTTCTAGGAATCAGACCTCAGGAATTAATCAGAGATTCTGATGAGGATCATTATCTTTTCTTCATTGAAGTGCTGTCTCACTCATCACAGGGACAGACGTGCAGTGTGTCCTAAACAAATGTTGCCCAACTATGTGATGACAACTGGCGCCCTTAAACATCTGCTTCTAGCCAGGAGCTGAGTCGGAAGAGAAGCTTCTACTGCCTGGGCCTGTTCGGTCAGGATGCCTTCTCTGTAACAGCATTCAGTGACTCTCTATGCTCACTGTGAATGACTGCAGTGGTGGCCACATTCCCAATGAGTTAACAAGTGATGCCCTGGCCATGGTCACAGGGACAGCAGAGGTCCTCATCCAGACTGACTGTTTCAGGAAAGACAAACCCAGGAGGCCAGATGGGAGACAATCAAAGAGGCAAGAGAGTCACTCCACCTAGGAACTGTTGGGAAAGCCAGGGACTTGGCGTTAATCAGAGACTTTAAGGTGGAAAAAGACCCCAGCATAGGTCACAGGGTCTAAGCCTTGTCTCCAGACCCCACCAGTGATGCCCTTGCCCTATAACAACTCTTGTCCTTAATCTCAAGTGATGTTCCATTAAGCCCTTGCCCTGTGTTATCTGGACATTGAAACTCCACTTCCCTGCTCTGACTGAGGGCCTGACTGTTTATACAACAGCCTCTGACCTAGCCCCAGAGCTCCAGGGACCCTTCAGCCCTGCTCCAAGGCTCCTGAAGCCCCCACCCTACCCACCATTTACCCCATGCACACCGCTCACACTTTCCCAAAGGTTTGAACAGGCACTGTGCAGGTTTGCTTGATGGGACCAAGTTATTAAGGAAGCAAGGAATCTTTCCATAATAGTGTCTCTTAGTTGGAGGACATTAACTTTGCACACTGACTCTAATAGCAACAGTGACCATTTATAACATTGACTGAGTAAGCACCTGCTGTGTGCCAGGTGCTGTGCCAAGTGTTCCACATGCATTATAAATGATTACAATTTAATTCACACAGCAGCACTGTGAGGTGAGTACTGGTATTATTGTTATTAACATCCCCATTTTACATGAGGAATTGAGAGCTTAGAAAGGAATTTTCTCCGGACAATAGGGCTAATAAGAAAACTAAAGACTTAACTTTGAATTAATTAGTTCATTAACAAGTATTAATAGAGCATCTACCGTGTGCAGATACTACTCTGCTAGGCGCAGAGCTATAGGGTGGAGAAGACAGATCCAGTCCCTGACCTCAAGAAACCCATGGTCTAGTTGGGTTAGGTAAACCCCCATTGCTGCCCTCATTGGCCACAGAGAAAGGACTCAGAGCCACGTTCCTTCACCAAAGCCCAACCCTATAATCACAACACTTTCTGCCTCTCTCTTACTGGAAATAGTCCCCCTGTTAGAAACATGAGGTCCTGGAAGTTCTCAAGCTGAAGTCAGCTACACACCTGTATGATCAGGTGTTGGTGTTGAGTACAGGGAGCCTTTTTAAAGGCTTTGCTCAGATGCCCCTTTCTCAATGAGGCCACTCTAACCATCTGCCTCCTATTAGCACTGTCAACCCATCTTTCCTCATGCCCTTTTCCCATCACACTTATCACCTTCTATTATAATATAGTACTTATTTATTATGCCTATTGTTTGAAATATGTCTCCTCATACTTTAGTATAAGCTCCTCAAGGGTGGAGAATCCTTACTTATTTTGTCCACCGAGGTATCCCCAGTGCCTACACAGCCTGGCCCACAGAAATTATCCAGTAAGGACTTTTTTGTGTGAATCAATAAGAGTAAAGGCTATGTACAGGTTTAGCAGATAGAGCTAATTAGACAGGAGTCAGGACAGGGAAAGAAGAATTGAGGTGGGAACTAAGTTCCCAGTCAGTAGGAAGAGAGTTAACTTCCTGGCAATCAAGCGAGGTGTGTTACAAGAACCGGAAGGAAGCGGCCAAAGCAGATCACAGACTGGGAACCAGACGACCCTGCAGGAGTCAGAGTTGCTATGCTTCTCTGTGCTCAGAAGCACGCCAAATATGCGACAGACAGGAAGCTAGGGTGGATCAGGAAGTGTACAGCCATCGGTGTTCTATAAGAACCCATGGAGTCAAGGGGTCAGATGATCAGTCAGGGGTTGGGGATCAAAGCAGACAAAGGCTGAAATCCAGGAAGTCTGGGAGAGCAAGATACCTATCCAGCAAAACACAGAGAAAATTCTAAAATCCTGAGGGAAAGATTGTGGGAGCTAAGCTTTCTTTCAAGTTTTCTCCTAGGAGCTACGTGGCCTTTAGGGCTGCTCCTGCAGGGAGGAGGGTATGGTTTAATAGTGTGCTACCACTAGGAACAGCTGATTGTATATATCTCTTCCCAACTTCAAGTTTAGTGGCTTGTAGACCAAAATTGGCCATGGTTGAAGTATTAACACCATAGAAGTGGACAAATGTTGTAAATTAGGTAGTATTTGTTTGTTGTTTGGGTTGCTGGTTGTTGAACATTTACCAGCACACACTGGTATAGTTTACTATGGAACTAAGGCTGCAGAGAGACTCTGTTCTTGGCTGGACGAAGGGAGTAGAATTGCATTTGGTACTTAGGTTAAGGCATACTCCTTGTGCCCTTGGGTAACTACAGATAGGGCAAGAAGTCAACTTAATAGAATCCTTCCCTATTCACTATGGAATTCACACAGGGATTCTTTCTCTCAAATTTTAAAGCCAGAGACTCACTTGAACCCATTTATTCATTTATTTGTTCATTCAACAAGTAGCAATAGAGGAGCACGTGCCAGGCTAGCACTAGGCCACAGAGGTGACAAGACAGATTTGTTCCTGTCCTCATGGAACCTAGCACAGGTTGACATAGCACAGGAGTACACAGATTATGGCCTGAGAACCAAACGTGGCATGTGACCTCTTTTCATTCCTCACCTGAGGACATTTTTTCATTGTTTTTTGTAGAGAGAGGAAGGGAGAGAGAGAAACATCAATACAAGAGAGAAGCATCAATTGGTGTCCTCCTGTATACTCCTGGAACCTAGCTATGTGACCGGGAATTGAACCTGCAACCTTTAGTTGCAGGATGACACTCCAACCAACCGAGCCACAGCAGCCAGGGCATGACATCTTTTAATACAACAATCCTTAATTCAAATTAAGAATGGTTTTTAGATTTTTAAAGAGTTGCGAAGAAGAAGGAGGGGAAAGAAGAGGAGGATGAATAGAAGGAGACCATGTGTGGCCTGCAAAGCCCAAAATATTTACTATCTGGCCCTTTACAATAAAAACATTTGCCAACCCTTAGTCCAGCAGCTGAAATAAACCTTTTTGCTTTACAGCTCCCCTAATCAACCATTAAAAGGGTAAGGTTTGGGCCAGGACTTGGCCTGAAAAAAGAACTAAGAGTAGAGGATGTGAGGTTGACAGTTATAAAAACTGAGGCTGGGTGTCTCCTGGGCTACCTACAGCTCAGTGTTAGCCAATCAGAAATGTGTATTTGCAAATGTTTGGCTGTTTGGGCCAGTGGCTGAGACTGAAGCATAAAAGCTGAGTGCCAGGAGAGGACAGGCTGGGGATTAGCCCAAGAATGCAGGAGGGAACGAAGTCAGAGGCCTTTACTGAGTAAATAGTGCAAGTAAAGAGCAATGACACTAGCAAATGCTTCTAGAATGCCTGCTACCTACCACATGCTCATATCAACACATTTAATCTCCCCAACAGCCCTATGAAGTCGGCCTTATTATTATTCCCATTTGATAGATGAAGAAACTGAGGCACAGAAAAGTGAAGTAACTTGCCAATAGTTACACAGCTAATAAGTAATAAAGCCAGAATTTAAAACCAGATAATCTGGTTAGAATCCGCATTCTTAACCACTACGCTATACTGTCTCGCAGTCAGACTGGTGGGGGAAGGAAGGAAACCAGTTGGAAAAGAAGAATGAGAAATAGGGTGGTAATAAACTGCATGTGAACCTCAAGGACAAGCAAGGAAACAGAGGTCCGGGCCACAGTCAGAGACAACAGCGAGCATTTCCCTAACCCCTAATATTCATGGCTAAACTTTCTCCACAGCAGGCTCTGTGTCACAGGCAGAGGTCTAGAGGGGAGGCACTCACCGCAAAATGGACTGGATGAAGTCCTACATAGCACCGTCTGGACCCAGAAGAGAAGGCGGCTCCACCACAGAGGGAGCTGCACCAGCAAGTGTGCAGCCAGGTGCCAAAGAGGGATGCGGAGCTTAGCTGCCCAGCATCACCTGGATGAACCACCTCCAGAACAGGTCATTTAAAAGGGCTCAACGGACAGGTCAAGGGACAACTGGAGGGCTCAACAAACATCGATATGCCAGAAGAGAGAAATAAAGCATAAATCCTGAAGAAAATGTGGGTGAGAGCCCAGTGGCTATTAGAAATGGAGGAGCAAGGGAGGCAGTGGGGAGCCCAGATCCACCAGGAGTCAGAATAATAAAATGAGAGAACATTAACAATAGCAAATGCCTCTAGGAACTGGAGATAAAACAAGGATACTTAGGCATGTCTGGGTCTTATTTTTTTATTGAATTTATTGGGGTGACATTTGTTAATAAAATTATGTGGGTTTCAAGTGTACAATTCTATAATACATCATCTGCAAATTGTATTGTGTGTCTGAGCCTTCATATCATGCTCTCATCCCTACCACACAGCTTTATCACTAATTTCATTTCCAGACGACTGACTCTCTACCAGCCTTACAAACCGGAATTTACTGACTTCCAATTGGAAGTCAGTGCTGGGGATGACCTGTCTAGAGTAAGGCACTTTCTGCTAGTGCTTCTCCTACTCCCTTTTTGCAATCCAGCTGACCTTCCTAGGATGAGCTAATGGCCTTCCTCTAAAAGGAATACGTCAGGCTCCTTTTCTCACACCCTTGCTCCCCAGAAATATGCCATCCAGAGCTTAAGGTTGCTGGTGGCCCGCAGTGTTGCTGACTCACCATTCTCCCTCTGGGAAATGAAGTGGCTCACAGTCATTAAGACCAAGATAATAAGTACAAGCTGTCAACATTTCTTTGCAGGGCAGAGAAATGTCAGGATTGCTGGGTGTCTGAATGGAGCCAGAGGTCCTGGGGTTAATGTAGCAGGGAAAAAAATGACAGTGTAAACAGTGGCAGGCGAGTCCAACAATTATCAAGTCACCAGGGAGCAACCCTCAGTAAAGACTTGTTGATTTTGTTCTAACAATAGAAAAGGTGGTCTGCTAAACCACAGTTCTTCCTTCCTGGTTTCCAGCATTCGGATCAACGTGCCTGCACTGAGCATTACTGTGCACACGGTTGCTGCTATGCTATTGTATTGGGTACACGGGGAACTGTTTGCCCAGAATCCCTCCTCCCGGGAACCACTCATCTGCCCCCTATCCACATGGCATCTTCTTATGTGTCCTTGTCTTCCCCCACAAGTGACTTTGATAAGTCATGCATGGGTGGGCACTTAACCCAAGGGGGGACAATCAGTGTTCTTCCTTGGGGTTCTCCCAACTGGAATAAGAAAATTGGTCTTTCTTTGATGGTAGGTGTCAAACAATGTAAACTTTAGGAGCTTTAAGTAGCTGTATGTATAACAATGTGGAAGAAGC